>JAQGAC010000978.1:0-16941 GCA_034696585.1 Isotomurus maculatus
GTTCAACAGCACCAGCTTTTGATATTGGTGGTACTTTGTACCACTAAATGTGTTACTTATCAGTGCTGTTTACTCAAATTAGTTTCCAATAGCATGTAACGTTATTGCTTTTTAGCACCCACCACATATACACTTTAGCACGTAAGGTAACGCCTGTTTACTACGCTTTGGGGAATACACACAGGTCTTGGAACTTCTTGGAAGGCCTGAGTGATCCGTACAATTTAATAAACGAAATAGATGAGAGAGAGAGATTAATATTTAAACAATAAACTTACTTATTTATTTTACGCTAAATAATCAATTAAATATTTTACGAAGAAACAAAAAATACAACCTCTCGCTCTGTGAGCATTAGACTGAGTGACGAGGAGCCAGCAGGGCAAGCGTGGCGAGTCCTCGAGGTAAGGAGTGAGGTGAATAACCTCCTACTTCTTTCTCTTCCATACACTACACACTACTCCCTTTCATACAAAATTGACCTACATTTATTAACATTGGTGATGTATAGGAGATGATGGCTGCCATCATCTCGTATACCTCACCATACAATTATTCCATTCTTAATTAATTAATTACTCAGTAATTGCTTATTAAATTACAAATATTTTTCGTCATCATCTTTAACAATATTATTCTAAATATCTTAAACCGATTTTGGAAAAAGGATGTCTCTCCTAAGACACGCTTGAGGTCAAGTAAGTTTCGGGGGCGAAGTGCAACATGTCCATACGTAGCACGTAGCTCCTTCGATAAATCCTGATAGCTCAGGTAATACGCGTCTCATCGGGAATTAAATTATGTGTATATCTAGGTAATTACATTGGTTATGAAGATGACAACTATCTAAGAGATATGACTCTTTATTAAAGAATTATAATTAATTAAAGATAGATCCAGAATATATTATGGAGGATATTTTCTAACGTGATAAAGTTACAAACGTTATTGCTTTTTAGCACCAACCATAGATACTATTGAGCACGTAACGTTATTGGTTTTTATCACCCACCATGTATACTATTTAACCCGTATCATTGATGCTATTTAGCCCCATTCAGTGGTGCTCTTCAGCGCAATTCACTGGTGATAATAAGTACATCTGTTTCGTGTTGTTTCTACGTAGGCGCAAAAGGCGCATACTTCACTAGGCGCACACGCAACAGGCGCGTACTTCTCTGTTGGTAGGCGCTAAGGCGCGTACTTCTCTGTTGGTAGGCGCGAAAGGCGCGTACTTTACTGTTGGTAGGCGCGAAAGGCGCGTACTTTACTGTAGGTAGGCGCAAAGGCGCGTACTTCACTTAAGTAGGCGCTAAGGCGCGTACTTCACGCAAAAAGGCGCTAAGGCGCGTACTTCACTAGGCGCAGGCGCTTACTTTACCCACGTCAGGACTTACAACTTTATATGATGGTGGTTCCATTCGCGAAATTTAGAGAAAAGATACTGATAGAATCGTAGCTTCTACAAGTACAAATGCTACAGTCCTGTGCACTACTATACAGGTTGTATGCTCACAGATCTGTTACAGGAAATGCGAAAAATCATTTATTTTCATGTTTTGTCTCTTCCCAAGTCTTACACTGCTCACAATCGCGTTCAAAACAATAGTAATCATTTGTCTCGCCAAAGTCAGTTGATCTAATTACCTCAGAGAAATTCGAGTTTAGAATTGAAATATTATTTCGTACATCTTCAAGTTGGAGATAGTCCCTGCAACAACTAAAAATGTTACTAATGGAAATAGAGCCAACAATTAATGCAAGCTTAATGAATACGTATTTGTGTCTGAGAAAGCTACGTATACTACGTGGTTTTAATTTTAATGTGAACATTAATACTACCCCAAGAAATGACAAGCAAGCCTTATAGACTTCAGACGCCAAAGGTTATACTTCAGCATTATTATTGTGTCAATGCCACCACTTCCAAATTTAGCACTTTAAGGAACCAAACGTGCACCACACTACCAGGACAAAAAAGAACTACACTCACATATAACTCACATAAACCTACAACTAAACAACTTCCTGCTTCAACTTCATACATTCAACATAATAAAGTGAACAATGAGTCATTCTCACACATCATACTTGGCTAAAAGAGAAGATGATTAAACAGCGTGCCCAGAGACCACGTAAACAAATGGCTTATCGTTCCTTCATCTTACATCTACTGGCCTTGAGTTATTAATGCACTCAAACGTAATTGAAACTCACGGAGCGTGAAATGCGAGATACGACCATTACTAATAATCATATTAAGTATAAATGCTTTTAACACGCTGAATCTACATGTGTAAACAATTATTAATTCTTGGCTCGTGTTCACTACGCGATTCCCGGAATTCAGAATAATCTTATAAATATTCCAAAATTCCTAATAGGTTCCTAGTATTTTAACAGTTCCTAATTTGCCTTTTAAAATTTTATATTCTGATTGCTCATATACCTGTATATAAAATACGGCTTAACACTGATTTAATTCCATTTTCTCCTCTTCCTTATTCTGTAAAGCACTACCGTTAAAACACTTACCATGAAAGAAATGACAAGTGACATGTGACTAGCTTAGCAGTAATTATCGAAATAGAGAAAAAAACAAGACAAACAAATAATTACCATGTTAAAGCGAATTATCCACGGTAACTACAAAATTCCATGACTTTCTTCCTCGAAGACGTCTTAAAAATAAAAGTTATTTCCGTTTTTTTTCCACTACTTAACTTTCAAACTCCTTTTTCCTTAAACACACAATACACCGTGTGTTATTCTACGCTTGCAACTTTTACTCGCCCTTCAAACCAAACTGTCTTCATTGACATTCGTCATCTTCCACTTAAAATCTCACTGTCAGTCACAAATCAGTATTATTACAATTCCCAGTGTCTTGTGCGACCTAAAAACGACTGACTTAACGAAACTTCCAGCTTCCAAGTTTCCAATCCAACATTCACAAATCGGTAAAGCACGAAGAGGACGACACTCTACACTCCAACAGTAAATAAATCACAGGACACCGCACATTAAGCAAACGCTGAAGTAGCTCGCACGACAATCACTGACACGTCGATAAGTTTCCAGCGAAGTGTTTGTTTACATTAGTGGGTAAATTTCTGGGAAGTGGATGGCTGAGGCTTATTGAAAGTAACTGGTGAGGGAGGAATGAACGTCTTGTTGTGCGGAAGAGGTTTAAAATACAATGGGCTATTGAAGATATTCAAAGCAGCTGCCTTCCTTCTTGGGAGGAAGACGAGTGGTGGTGTTGTTATTGTGGTGGCCGTGAGCGCCAGCTAGAGGGACCGTCCTCCTCTCTTCGGCAGGAAGGAAGGAAGAAGGCCCATATGCCTCTAATCATTAGACGCACTCTAGATTACAATGTCTCCTCTCCTTCTGAAGAAACCAGGAATTAGGCCGAATTTATTCTCAGGCTGTTAATTAATTGAATTGTTGCCCAATCAAAATATTAGGCGAGGGGTGTAGAAACACTCCTTGTTTTGACTTTTCATGTTGGTGCATCAGGACTTCAATGAAAGGAAGACGGAATGACACAAGTTTTGCAATCAAAAGTTAGATGCAAATTAATTAGATATGCGGATACGGATGGACTTAATGTAGTATCTTTGCATCTTGCTGCATTTTTGGTTTTTTGACGCTGTTTTTAATGGCAACGAGTTGTGTACGTGGAATGTTGCGAGAATCTTTGAATTTGAATACAATCGGATGAATATTTCATGTTTTTATACATTTTGCATAATTATGCATGATTTATAGCTGTACTCGTCGAAAGTAAGAGCAGTAATACGATAGCATGATAATTTTTGATGGAGTTGATGGGAATTATATCTAGATTTAGATTGTAGTTATACATTAGTAGATTGTGTATAAATTATTATAATTAATTTAACTAAGGATTAACCGACTAGATATTTCCTTCCGTAAAAGGCCACTTTCTTCTCAAATGCTGGACTTATTATGGGAGTGTTTTGAGCGTAAAATGGATTCATACAATACTGGAATAATAAAACGACAGTTTTAATTTTAAAATTCTTGTTATAATAATTTGGTTTACAGATATAGTGGACACTCACCTTAATGTACATTTCATACAATTCTAAGAAGAAATTCTTAATTCCATCGTCGTTTTTCTGGTCATGCAGCATAACGAATCGAATTTGTGAAGCAGTTACAAATCCAGAGACAAACCAATCATTAAATTTATCCACAATCTTCAAGTACATGTTGTTCGTCTTCCACACATGTTCATCTATCAAATCTAACGCAGCGTGGGCGATGAACTGATTCAAATAACTATGATCTTCTTTCTAAAACAAAATCAAAACACCCTTTCAGTTAAAGTTAAGCTTGAATTTCCTAAAATACATGGCAATTTGGCAATAAAGTATCTTCGTAACTTTTACCTTAGCTTCCTTAGCAGGTGGTGCGAACTCCATTTCAAACAAAGGGTTATCGTGATGACCCACCATCACAAAATAATAATTTCCAGACATTTCTGACAATTCTGACAGTTGTTTTTGCAGGAAGAAGAAACCTCCTTTTCAAACTTGGCCCATCATCAACTCTGCAGTCTTTTCAAGAAACCCCAACCAGCGTCACTCCGTTCTTCCCAAATACTCTCACGTTGGAGTTGGACTCCTCTCAAACATCAAACATTGAGTCAGCTGTTTGCAGACACCGTTTTTTATGATAACTCCTCATCAGTTTCCGATTAGGGTAAGACAATGTGAGACAAATGAGTTCACATGTATTTTATACATATACTAATTTGTGGGTAGAAGATTGTAGCCGCATGGAGTTCTGGAGTGGAAGTGAAAGTGAGAGCAGGTCGGGATCGGTGGAGTGTGAGTGGTGCTCGGGAACTTTCACCCGGAACATTCCCTACACGTTCGGACACACATCGAACATTATTGAATTATCTATTCCTTGAGGGGTCCTTGTTGCAGTGCAGTCATTCATCTGATAGAAACAACTGACGAGTTGTTGCACCCCCTGCAACTCAGCCTCTCTCTGCTACTGCCGGAGTGTGTATTAATAGTATGCACAATCCAAGCTGATAGAGAGTAGGAAGTATAGAGAACACTCCTCTCCTTAGAAGAAAGTTCAAAGAAGAAGAAAGTTGGACTGGTGGTGGTGGAGAGTGTGTGGAGGAGTTCCATATTAATACTTACTGGACATGCTGCTGCCTATGTAGTCTGACTAATAGTGAGGGTTGGTAGGTACACTTTGACATTTACTTTCTCCTGCCCGCATTCTACTTCTCCTCCTTAAATGTCAAACCAATTTGCTCAACAACACACTTAATTACGAAAGGAGGCAGAGAGGGACTGCTGCTGGCAACTGGAACCATTTGTGCTAATTACACATCTCTCTCGTACATATCATATGTAGTGGAAGGTTGGGAAGGAGAAAGTCACTTAAGCACACGAGTTTTACTAATACGAACTGCTGACTACTTAAACGAAGACTTATTACTTAGATAAACGCGATGGTTAGGGTGGAGTGTGTGTTTGCATAGGGGATTCGAGATTGTTGGAAGTTGGAACTATGGGGGACTTTTCTCCAGCGATTATTGGGGATGGAGGGGAGTTTACTGTGGGGGACGATGGGTCGATGGAGGATCATCAGAGTAACTGCAAGTCTTCTGGGAGGATCTTCTCTGATTCTCTGGGAGACTTGAGAATTGTCACTCGAGGTGGAAGTTTCGGGAAGGGAGGAGTCTCGAATGTTTCGATTAGCAGCATTCAGAATTCGCCGAGGGTTATGCGGGCCGCTGTGTTCTCAAATGATCGTCCTTTTGACAGTCGAAAGTCGTCAGAGAATTTGCTTCTGAGGAATAATGTCAGTGTGGGGTCACGTTCACTCGACCCGAATACGTGGTCACAAATTGCGATTCCTGTGGATTTGGAACCCTTCCTCCACCCAGAGAAGTTGGTCTATCCTGTCATAGACTCGCCAAAGTAAGTTTCGGTCTTCTTTTATGGGGAATTGGATGATAAGTTTGAGTGGTTTATTTTGGGTTTTAAGGAAACGGAGTGTTGACTTTTTGCTTGACATTCCTCGCATACTTCACGATCTTGACCACATAACCCAGAAGTCTGATTGGGATTGCGGAATTTCATGTGTGGCCATGTGCTTGAGTAAGGAGCAGCGTCAACATTTTTATGCCAATCTTAAGTGGTTCTCGTGTAATCCAGAAACTGGCTTTGGGGAGAGGTTCGTAACTTTCATATTACACTAAAAGTGCATCATGAATATACATTGCAGTTTACAGCAATACGATGAGCGCTTTATGAAAATGTACACTTTATTTTCCAGCACGTGGACAATTGATCTCAGCTACGTGTTAGCGTACTACGGAGTCAAACACGAAATGTTTACGATGTGTATGGGTGTCAATCCGGATTTAAAGAATGAGCGATTTTACAAAGGATCGATTGATAAGGTTAATATTACAATAACGTTGGCATAAAGATTCTGAAGATAGTGTATACATGCATGGAATGTGAATTGTGTGTGGGCAAATCTTATTGGGAGATTTTGGGTCGTTTCAGGACACTACGCGAGTGATGAATTTGTTCAGAAATCCGCAAAAGTATGGACTTAAAGTCACGCAACGCTCACTTACAATTGAGGATATTTTCTACTTCCTCGCTACCAGTGGACCGTTAATTGCCCTGGTGAATGCCAATCTGCTTCACTGTCTATCCTGCCGATGGAACTTCCTGCTTGTATTTCGGTATTTGTGCTGTGACCAGTACCAAGGGCATTTTATTGTCTTGGTGGGTTACAGCGTAGAGAAGAAAGTTGTTTACTACCGAAATCCTGGCTTAAGCGATCGTAAGATTTTATGCAATGTCGAAATGTGTACAGAATTTACAGGTTGTAATGTTATATTTGATTATTGCAGGTGTATGTCAAATATCTGTGTCCGATTTTGAAGAAGCAAGAATGTCATTTGGCACAGACGAAGATTTGATAGCCATTCGATTGAAATCTTAACAAAAGTTTGATAAGTAGCGCAATCTTCCCCCATTTTCTCCTTCCAACTACACATTTCTTGCATTCGTAGCTGTCCTTCTGCCATCCATTCCGTATTTTCTTGATAAACCTACTGATTACTCGCATGTGACAAATGTGATTATTGATTATACGTGGTGCAAATTATATCCATGATATACGGGGTGTGGACGAGCAAGGAGCGATATTCATAGCTCATCCTCTATTACAATAGGTAAAAAACTAATTAAATTGACAAAAGAAATCGCATTCCAGATTCACTAAATGTACCGAAGTGGCAAAGCTTTATCAAACTCACGCTTGTATCGTTATCCTTATCTTGTATACTATCAAACGACGTAATTCTATTTACTTCATGGGTTTTGAAGACTACGTCAAAAGCTTCCAGTGACTGTGGACATTACGCGCAGACTGTTGAATTTTTAGGTTGTATTTCACATCTTAACTCTTCCTTTTGTTATTACTGACAACTGGTCAGTATGTAGGTTATGAGTATAGATGGGTGTTTGTTAATTAGCAAAAAAATTGTAAGTGTATGGTACCTTCTGTCTGATAGTCGTTCAAAGTAAGCACAATTTGCATGTTAGTTGTGTAGTAGGTAGTCGTGTCTTTTAAGCGAGTTAACTTCTTCATCTTCAAACTGAATTGTAAAATATTGTTTCTTCTGTATTGAATGTATCATTATTATAATGGTTCAACGTGAATATTTGTGTGTTGACTAATTGAATGTATGGTACGATGTACGCGTAATAAATGAAGGGTTTTTTACTTCCACGAAAGTTTCATGTTGGTTAATCTAAAACTGCAATCAAACATGAATTTCTTGTCTAAATATTATTCGATTTGGTACCGCACTCTTTTAGACGACAAATACGAGGATGCTCAGGAATTTGCGATTGTCAGGGTTCTTTGTTAAGCATACGACGATACTTTTGGATCGTTTTCTCTGGATCTCCATAGTACTTCATACTGCATCAAGTTTTAAAATTATTTTTTCGTTTTCCAGCTCTCTGGGTCTGAAAACAAGCACAGTGTCATTCAAAATGGGCTCCACAGGTTCAACAGGTCTTGTAGGCAAGAGGTCATAATTTTAAATTGGCGATCCTGTCAAACGGAGTTTCGTTAAAGAACTTCTAGACTTAGATTTCTTATGACATACATTAATGCCACCCCCACCGACTAGGAATGGGGGTTGTTTGCTGGGGAAAAATATATTATAGTTGGAAATGCTGACTACACTACAAAAGTACCAGCTAGTCTCAAACTGCTGCCAATCCCAGTGTATCAGTCCATTCACAATCCATAAAACTTCTAATACACTGTCCAATTAATAAATGACTTGGGTTTGCAGGCTGGTATGTTCTAACTGTGTTTAATGTTAATGTATCTCACCAACAGATACTGCATATGTACTTATTAACGGTTCATGAAGTTAAGATCAGCGAAAGAAAGTATTGCAGAGAATATAAAGGAAAAAGTGCTCAAGATTTATTCATAAATCTGGAAAAGGCTCTTTTGTGTCGATTATACCTGTAGTAATTCATTTGTAATTTGTATTCAGGTGAATGAAATAAATGTCACCATCAGCTACCTTCATTCCACTCACTTTCTCCTTCATATCGTTATTTCTTTCCAGGTCGTTTATGCAGGAAAAGTTTTTCTCTTGTACTCTCAATCTGTAATGGTAAAGTGAAAAAGGACTGCCCGATGTGTTTTAATATATCACACATCTGAGAGCACAATATTATGAGCATTAATACATATGTCGTTTATTGCATTCAATCGGATAATAATGGATCGATGCGTGGTGCGTGTGGAGAAAGTGAGACACTATGTTTACCCAACTTTATTTTATGACATCAAGCGTACAATGCACTTTATTTCTGACACTCGGTAATAATCGCTCATTCATTATGGCACTGCTTATCTAATGAAAGATCTCACGGGGACAAGGGAACAGAAGAAATCCGTGAATTAATGGATCTGACCAGTCATAAAGGAAGTCGTATAAGTGACCCATGTGGACTGAGTATCGGCTATAAGATCAAAATACTTTTCACAATGGTACATGACTTCCGGAAGTACTTCGACTACTTCTGTCAACCTTTAATAATTCATAAAAAGCTTATAAACAACTACAATGAAGTTAGATGTCCGGAGCAGCTTTGACTCTTAAATGTGGGCGTTTGTATATGGCTACGAAGTGTGTTGTTTTTTATTCCTTAAAATATTTAGTAGACCTAAGGACAATATGCGTTCTATTTAACATGTAAACGAAGCATTAGTAAAACAAAATATTTCATACAATTATACGGGACCTAGCCTACGGTTCAGCGTGGGCTAATCCAACCCTACTTAGTGCATAAGACAGTTTTTCACAGTAGCAAGGAATATTTTCCCCGAGTTTTACCGTTGGTCGGTGAAAGAAGACTCGGTTGTGTTTTTGGTTCAGTACCGATTTTCAAGTGTGAGGACACGGACTTTGAGCACAGGCAGATCCTTGCTCACCATGAAAAAGGCCCTGTCGACCTTAACACGAGGTTCAGATCGTACTCAGCTCTTGTGCAGAGTTGTGTAGGTGAACATATCGGGTCCTTCGAACGGAAGCGTAGTGACTGATCTCTCATATTTCCCCTGTGTTGTAACTCGTCTAACGCAATACCTGCAATCCTGTCATTATTCCTGTCTTATGAAATATTGCTGAATGTGTGCGAGCAGTGAATTCTGTTTCGCAAGTCACCCCAAGTAATGCTTTCTCCTTACTAACTGGCCCACTACACACAACTTCAGTGAAGGAACACATTCTGGAAGTTCATCATCGTATTTGTTTCATCGAGAATTTTGTTCATACTCTGTCATTTATCAAGTTCCTTTGATTAATTGAACACAGAACGCGATGAAAGAGATTGATGTAACAGAAGTTTACACATTTTCTCGAGAATGGGAAAGCCCCAATTCTCTCAATCTGAGACAATATATAGTGTAGACGCCAAATGTGGGACCCCCAACAGGTGACTGTCAAACAATAAAAATTGGCCCGGAAGTTCTGGAATGTTTTAGCATGGAATAAAATGAACTGGAAGTCCTGCTGGCCAACCTTTGCTCTATTACCAAGAAAGCAATAAAAAGAACAAGCATGTCTCATCTATCTATTTGCAAGGTAAGTTATGAACGAAAAACCATTCCTGCCACTTGTAGAGTCACTTTTGAAGAAAGTTTAATAGGCAAAATGAGCTAAAGACGATATTCCTTCCTTTACAACCGTTGCATGTAGTTTTTGCGAAAACCCCAATTCGTAATTACTAATTCATACAGAAATGGCTAATAGTTGACATGCATAGGTATCGAGTGTAGTACACACGCAGAGTCCCAAGAGGGAAAGACTCTACAAGTCTCCATGTTACAAGGCGAAAATTTTATCAAAATTTGTGTTTGACAGTTTGAGTTCCAAAGTTCCAACCCTTGTAACATTATAGCGAATACAGTGACAAACACAATCGAACTATTCTACTTATTAAATAGATTAATAAGCATTAAATGGCCGCGAGTTCTGACGAGAAGATTAATGTATTAGCCATTGGTGAGGACAGAAATGTAGATTATTAGATCATTTTGACGACCTATTGTACTCTACCTGTTCTTGACACAAACTCACAAGTCGACGGGATATAGTGGAACACATTGCATGCCAAATTCACCTTAGATATGAAATTGCTCCGTTCCCAGTAGGGGTAATCAGCACCAAGAATTTTATGGTACCACGGAATCAGTAATATCGTTCATTCCTCATTGAAGTGCGACATACACTATGGGTACTTGTGGTTATCATACTATTCCATTTGCATTTCTATGACAAAAAGTGTTTCATAAATAGTAATGTTTGTGGGTGAATTAGGAGTTGTTTGTCAACTGTAATGATAACTATTTGAGTACTCTACAAGAGTTCCTGTTGAGTTGGCCCTGTATTTTGAATTAGCACTTCACATGACACAACTCTCCTGACAAAACGCGAGTTCTTTACTTGACGTTTCCATTATTTCCTCGGCATGAGAACGTTGTCGCGTAAGCAATGAAGAGACAAAGGTGTAACTCATCCTTGCAATTAAACTCATTATTGTGATGCATGCTCGTCATGTAAGAGATGAGCTATCCTGCGAAAGTAGTTGCATTACTGTTCCACTTTCTTCCTCTCGTTTTGGTAACAAAACCATATTGCTGATTGTTATTCAGAGTACCACTCATTTCTTACATAGCATTTCATGCGTCGTAGTCGACAGTTGCACATTTGTTATCTACTACTTACTACCTTCACGTTCACGTATGTGTAATCCCAAGGAGCAGGTTGCTACATTAAAGCTGAGAAAATTATACGGGATTCTCTTCTCTTTGTAATATCGTTGGTGTATGCTAGAAAAATCAATCCCTTTCATCAAGATGAAAGCATTCAGAAGCTATTATTTAGATGAAGACGAGTATGAGGCTTTTACAGTTCAGTTTCCAAGTAATACCAACATTGTGTACAGAACAAGCCATGAAAGTTACTAGTGCAGTATGGAAATACTTGTGCACTTTAAATCCTTAAGTTTTCTAATTTTCACTAATAGTAGCCCTAAAGTCTTAACTTAAATCATCGTATTGAACTCTCTGAGGAGCCGTAGGTAAGTTTACTCCTGATATCTATACTTTTGTTTACAGATACAATGATTGCTCAAAGTTGTTTTGTTTGAAACATGATACAAGACAATAGAACAACTCAAGAAGTGCACTATGTACTTATGTGTATAATGATAACTATCGATTTCTTCCATATGTATTTCATCTCATTAAATAATGAGATGTGAAGGATTTGTAACGTAATAGGGTGGAGATAGACTCTAATGCAAAAAATATAGGTTTAGTCTTTTCTGTCTGTGTCACTGGATGGAATTGTCAACCTCGTGGCTTACACAGTCAATGTTAACGACAAAGTTGAGAATCTTCCTTTACACAGAGATCCCCGAAATTTCGTCTTTGCTGAGATCACCTTTGATCTTTTGCTATTATACTCGCAAGAGAATGCAAGACGAAATCCTATTGCCTTTACTTATTAACCATAGGAAAAAACGTCAAACGATCTTCTCAACAAATCCGTTAAAAATATAAAAATCCGATCCTGTTATTTTTCGACGCTGGTCAATATGATATAAGAGGAGTCATTCAAGGGCCCTATGGGTTTAAAGTATTACTTATCTCACTGCGCTGAATAGAATTGAAAAGATCCACAAGACTTGGGACTAAGGAGATAGAAGAGTATTCAATTTTATAACTGACTGATTGTTGGTGACTTGATGACTAACTTTTGTTGACTTTTTTCGAAAAAAATCTTGAGATGGAATTACTTCGAATTTAATTCAAGTATGCGACATATCGACAGTAAAGTCTGATCAACTATGCCCATTCTGCTTGAGTTCATGGAGAAAGTTGTAGGCACAGTGGGGAGATATTTGAAATTCAATGATGAGAATAGTGCGAAGAAGCATTTTGAAACGTTGCAGAAGTGATCGAAGCAGTTGTATAAAATAGAGAGTAAAGATGAGCCGAGTTTGTGGAGCTTAAGTGAAGGAGAAAGCTGCACGCCACAAAAGAAATAAAATATAATGGACACGTATGCGTGTGGCCTGGAAAGAGCAAAGGACGAGTTGTGTAGACTATGATAAATTATAAGAGGATTAGGACAGTCGTAGGTGAGTTAGTAATCATATCCCAGTTCTTTCTTGGGGAAAAGGTCACAGTGATGTTTTATGTTTTTCACACAAATTGATAGACCTCGGAGAGTGCTTAGTGAAGGAGTCAAGGGACAGAGCAACAGCAGAAAACACTAGACGTGATCTACACGGAATAAGACGCAAGAAAGTATGGTGAGAGGATCGGTGGAGAGGTAGCATATGTAAGCTTTAGGCGTAGAGGCAATGGAGACCTATTGGGTCGATTATCCAGCAATTTTTGGAGAAGGATTGGATTGGATTGACGAAATGAAAGTGAAAGGTTGAGGAAACACGGGAACGAAGGGAAATAGTGGGAACGGAGAAAGCTGGGTAAAGGTGCTTGGGATTTAGGAAATCACATGCCGTACCAATATAGGAATCTCAGATCTACTCCAGTATATGTCCAGTGGTAGCCCATTGTGTTCACCCAGAATTTAGTAACATGGGTTAGCCTGTCATAGAACTGTGGACTCAATAGCGTATGACTGGATGAGGGAAAGCGAGTAGCTAATTCCATGAAATCCATTGTATTTCTAGTAAAATCCGTATAAAAGAAGGATAGCATGGGTGGTGGGGCCAGTGTTCATAAACGCCAAGATAACAACTCGGACTCCTCGAATGCCTCTTCACAAAATCGGGAAGGTTCTTCAAGTCAGAAGCAGTCCAAGTCTGGGTTCCGGATCCGCAATAAAAGAAAACAAAAAGGAACCACTCCAGCAGGATCTACACCTTTGAGTCGTGCTAATCAAGGCTCGATGGGGAAACTTGAAAGGGGTAAGTTAATCCCTTTTATAACGAACGCTTCGTCCACTTTCATTTCACATTCTCATCTCATCTCACATCAATGAGTACACAGCACAATTTCTTTCATCAGACAAAGGCAAAGTTCTGGAGAAAGCTTGAAACTATCAGTTAAGGTCGGGAGATACTTGTACGAGGAGAAATTACTAAGCATCTTCCTCACTGCCACGCACATTCTTCTCCCATCAAAAAACTCTCTCATTCCTCTCCGTCGAGGAATCGCTTAGCTAGTTGACAAACAGAAAGGTAGGCGGTCTCCACAGGAAGATTCCCAGAGGAAACTTCACCCTACCTGAGCTTTCATTATAATTTACATCTTCTTTCATTCTCTCTGTCCGTGCGATTCTTTCTCGCTCATGCATTAAAAAACTTCCGAAAACAAAACAACTCTCTCACCCTTATGATTAGATAAATTTCTGCGAACAAAACAAATGATTTCTAAGGGTCCTTTTGTGGAAGATTCGCGTAGGACTGTTCCGTTCAAGTTTGAATCCAATTTCACTTTCTGCAAACTTTGCTTAAGGAGTTAACTCAACCACACGCATTCTGGAATCCGACTCTGTGCCAAAGATGCTTTCTTGTTTGATGCCCCTCATTCATCCTCCCACATACGTCCTGCTTCTCCTTTCTTAGCACCGAGAATTCTACACGACTTCCGACGATGCAAATGGTGCAGAGAGAAATCGTACGATAACATCCCATAAGCAGGGCTTCCTTGACATTTCGCTGCGGAATACACAGTGTAGTTTTAACGATGTTTCGCTTTCATGCAGTTTTGATAAATCCCCTAACACATCTCTGTGTATCCATACAGCGTATTATTTGTTTGCAGCTTCGTTTTTTTCGCTTTGACGAATTTCCTTTGTGGAGGAGGATAAGCAGATTTGTATTTTTATTGTAAACTTGCATGCTTCTTCGCACTTATGCAGCACAGAGTAAGGTTTCTGCTATCCACACTCTTTTATTACTCTCTTTCTCTTCCTTTTACTTTCATTTTCTGAGAAAGTTGTACAATTTCTTCGCGGACAGGTCGGTTTAAGGTTTATGTCGACAGTTACGAACTATACCACTCCTACTCCTCAATTGTATAATACTTCCTTCGGTCTATATTTAGCTAACCTTCTTTGCCTTTCGTACTTTTGTGCGAATACTACTCGCAAAAACCAAATCTCCGTTTGACAATGAAAGATCTAATCTTGCTATCGTTTGTCGGAGTTCTTTGCACAAAACTATGAACCAGAAGAATATGATCAAATAATGAAAGAATTCAGATTGTGAGAGGAAGTCAAACTTTTGAAATTTCCAAGTTTGAAAGCTTTGTAGCAATGTGCAGAAGTGAGTTGAAGGTGTTCTGGTGTGGAGGCATTTCGATTCATTTTATGTAATAACATACCTCCTGCCTCAAGTTTTGTCTTTTATGTGTGCAGTAAAACTGGTTGAGCTACTTTCTCCTTCTGATACTTTCTCGCTCTGATACTTCCACACGATCGTATTCAAATATTAATAAGTTGAGGAACCAATGTAGAATTATTAGTTAATAATTAAGCTATATAATGGCTTGAGTGCCTCGCAACTTTTAGGCACAGTGCTATCAAGCAGATGTAATGCGTGTTTGCCCTTCTGATATGTTACCAACGCTGCAGTTGCAAATAGTGAGAATACAGTTACGGTAGTCTTTTAATTTAAAATGTACCCAGTACCCAGTCAGTTTGTGCGTGGAGACTACGAGAACATGTGGGTAGCTGAACATTCTTATTGTATATTCATTGATTCACGGTTTGTTCTATTCATTAGATTGCTTACTCTAGTCTCGCCTCTGCTTGCCTACTGTGACTTGTTCTTGTATTCGTGCATTGTCAATGTTTGCATTTTGTTGGTATCTATTTGCTGGCCGTAAACTTGCTACTGAATCAAATCAAACTTTTCGTATTCCAAAAGTAATTTTCTCTGGGTGTTAAATTTCAAGAGAAGTCCTACTTCCTGAATACAAACTTTTCTCCCAAGCTTACTTTACATTATTTTATTTTCTGTACAATTTAAAATTAACCAAATATCACTGCATAATATTTTACGCTTCAGAAAAAACTGTATCTGGTCATTTTTTGGTAACAAAAACTTCATTTTTGGCTATCTGCAAAATTATCGAACAAGCTAATAATGTTCTTGCCACTGCTCTACTTTTATGATTACATTACGTACACACGTTTGCTTCTGCTGTACATTTTATGCAATTCCTTTGTAAAAGAATAAACTGTGCTGTAATGCGGATTTCGATGAAGGTGGTGCGAATAGCATAGAAAAGTCTGGCAGTTGCTTGTAGTTGTGAGGTTTCTCCTAACAGCCCTTTGTAATCCGTTTTCCTCTGACATTATGCAATGCAGAAGCCTTTCTTTCATTGTTCAGATGATCATGATTCATGATGGAAAGATACAACAAATGTATTCTTCCACTTATTTAAATTTACTAATCAATACAACTTACGGTCAGTGTACTGTCTGTTGGCCACTGCCATTTTATCGTACTTTATGACATGATCCTTCCCCATTAAGATTCAAATGAGAGGCGATCGGCTTATTTCCCAAAAATATTAAAGCCTCGAGTAGTTTCTTACAGTATATTCATTCCTTCAACGTATAAACGCAAAAATAGTATTTCTTCTTATTTCTTTGGCAAATCATTAGGCTTTATATTGTATGACTGGCTGCCATGAATATTCCATCAGCAACACTTCACAATCAATTATTAATGTAATTCATCATGCACCCGTGGATGGATTGTGGAGTTGTAAAATTTATAGCAATCATGTATCCTGTCATATGTGCCTGTGTATCACGAAGGTAGATTGAAACAAGGAGAGAGCGGAAGCTTTTAGGCAACAAATTGTCCAATTATGCCTGAGCCTTGTAAAACAAAAGACATTTCGCAATCAATCATTTCTGGGCTTAGAAATAAATCTAGAAAATTAGTGCTATACTGCATTCAAAATCACAGTGCAAATAACCAGCTTGTGTTGGAATTTTTGAAGTTCATCAATTTAATCCTCCTGCAAACTACCTGAGTGAATTTACAAAGAATTATTGGAATGTTGGATGGAAAAGCAGAAGACTGACATTTTTTTGCCGGGTTGAATGTGAAGTCGTCGATTGGCATACAGAACCTATAAGTGTGAATTCGTTTGATCCAAAGTTTGTGTTGTGTTTTTGCAAAGTAATAAAGGATACAATTCAGGGATACTATAAAACATATATATTTTTAAATCTCATTTTTACACGGCTCGCCAGAGATGGGCGCACCCCCCCGGAGTGCGGGTGTTCGGGGGCCTTCGGGGGGTTAGGGGAACAAAAATTAGAGTAGAATTACG
>JAQGAC010000979.1:0-16933 GCA_034696585.1 Isotomurus maculatus
GGAAAGAAATACTTTTGCTGAGTAGATAAAGGAACTCAATTTAAGTTCAACTCAACCATTCTTGGATGGTTGAAATTCCATTCAATATTCCGTTCGTGTCTTCGAAGCTACTACAACACAACCGAGATGAAATGGCAGCGAAGAATACTAACTGCACAGTGGAACGATGATTCCTTCAATTTCGTTCGCTTCAAGACAACGGAATAGTGGATCACTCATTTCATCAGGCCGCATTACACTGTTTTGCTTCTTTTGTACCAAATCTGATGAATCTCAAAAAAGCTACAAAAGAAAGAACTTTTTTACTGCTTCGTCTCCCTTAGGTCCATTTCAATTACGTACATTTGTGCTAATTGACAGATAGAAGGAATCATCTGAAACCACAGATCTAAATGTACACCAAGTGATTTTAACGAAGCTCAAAGAAATATCGGTAACTGTTGTAGGTATGAGTGACATGGACATGATGTCATAGTTTTGGAGTTGGAATCACGGGGACTGTGGACACGATGTGTGTGAAAAAGAGAGCAGAGCTCAGTTGGATGAGAAGAGCCGTTTGAAAACTGAAGAAGGCTAACTTACTGCGTACACAGTGATATTATAATAATTGACTATGTGTGTAGTATGTGAGAGAAAGAGACGCTTAAATAGACATTCGTTTGCTAGAATCCTTGAAGGGGGAGTCGTAGAGCTCGAGGATGGGGCTTGGTGAGCGAGAAGGACTTAAGTCGAATGATTCAGAAGGCATGATTTGTCCATGGTAGCGTGAAGACTGGTGGATTGAGGAGGACGCGGACGTCACAACTCCGGAGGAGGAAGCTGCAGTTTGGTAGGGATGTCGATGGTAGACTGCAACTGAGACGGATTTCCTGTCGAACGGTTGAATGTGAGTGATCTTCGCAGGAGACTTGGTGAGAGTGAGTCTTCTCGGAGGACGTGGGCCTCGACAAAAGGGAACTCGTATCGGACAGTTTGGACAGCGGCATGAGCATACAGACGTTAAAGATCCTCCAAGAGATGAGGGCATCTCCTGAGGTATGTGACCCGAAATTATTGATCCGTTTGCGGTAATCACATCTCCTTCCAGACGAACTGCTCCTGCAGCAGCCTTCACAACAAAAATTCTTTTAGTCACTCACCTTCCTTCCGTACTTCCGCACTCTTTAAGGCAACTCCGCTCCAGAACAAACTACTCATCCGGCCAAAGAGGAACTCCAATCCCCCGAAGGAGATTCACCACTCCTCCTTCTCTAATTGATAGTTAACGTTGACGACTACTCACGGCGTATATACATATATACTCTGCTCCGTTTTAAAGCTCGAAAAAATTGGTCCTTACTTTTATTATATGCTAGCCTTAAGCACCTCCTGCTTTCTCCCACTTTCTCCTATTAACTTTGATTGTCAAGTGGTGTCGTTATTACGGAACTATTATGGAAATGCATAATCGATACTTCTACACTGTAAAAACAATGTTGTTCTGGCGGAAAAGTAAAAAGAATGCTTTGCATATGGGAGTTGAGTAGCTGAGAGTTGTGAAAGCCTCGGAAAAGCATCATAACATTAGAATTTTAGGAGAGAAAGTGAATTATTACTGTCTAAAACAGGAAGACAAAGTATAATAATGGGGCACAGTTCGGCAGAAAGTGTAAATGAAGACAGAAGAAAGTCCATGCTAATGCAAACTAACGGGTTCATAAATGTCAAGTGAACAAACTGCTTGGGGAATATTTAAGTCCGAGAAGAAGGTCGAAGAGATTCATGTACAGAATATTTTCTCAAAGCGAGAGAGTCAAAGTAATTTTTTCTCGCACACACACACACATCCCCATCCATATTATTAAACTCATTCTACTCTAGATTCTAGAATGAGTTTTCTTCTGTCTTGATAGTTATTTTATTAAAAAAGGACTCTTGAAAGACTAAAAAACTCTATTGCTTCTTCAGTTCATTATCTTGAGCTGCACAGGAATTACAAGTCTCAACTATGAATTAACCCTAAGATTCATTTCTTCTTGTTTCCCTAGTCTTTCCGTTTCTTTTCTCCATTCAGGCCTTTTAAAAATAAATTAAACGGGAAAAGAGCACACATGGAATAATTCCCTTGAACTAGATTGAACTGATTATTATAACGGAGCACAGAGTACGGCGAGAGTTGTTTGTTCTGGTAGGCCGCCTTGAATTTGTGTGGGTGATGAAGTAGGATGTGATGGGATAAAGTGGAGGCGGAGCAATTAGATTACATTGTGGGGAAAGTTTTTACTTTTCCACATAAAAAGTACCTGCAAGGCTTCAGCTTCATCCCGACGTTCATCTTCGGTGTTCATTGTGATGAATCGCATGACAAGAAGATTGAGACAGGCAGCAACGACAGCGAGTCCGAAGAGGATGAAGATGAGTGCAAAAGCGACATATTCAGGTTTCTTGTCCAAGGCTCGATCCTTCTGTAAGGCGACCATGTCACCGAATCCGATGGTGGTGAGTGTGATAAAACAATAGTAAACTGAGTCAAAGTAAGTCCATCCTTCGTAATGGGAAAAGGCAGCAGCACCTCCAGCAATGGTTATCGTACTCAGAGTGGTCACCACACAAATCAGATTGGTTTCAGTTGCTTCTGTGCTCACACACCTGTTGTCAATTCCCAAGACAAATCTTATCAGCCCACGCCAAACCACCATTCACGACCAATGCATACATTCATTCTTGAACGAACACTCTTCGTTTTCAAGTGTTCGTGAGCAAAACCTTTGAAATCTACCCGAACAGAAAGAAGGACACACTTCCAAACACAGAGAAAGGTATCTTCTTCCCATTCCCACTTACCCACCTGAACACAAGACGCGATCCACTCTATCCGAAATCTCAAAACCCGACCTTTCCTCATCACCCAACATCAAAATCTCAACATCTGTAACAACACCCACTCCAGTTTTTGTTTGCGTTTATCTTCATCCACTGCACAGTTGAAGTGCTACACCTCCACCTCCTACGCTTGTACGTGGAGAGCCTTGCATAAATTATTATTGCCTACTCCTATTCTCTCCTAATGACAATGAGTCACACTCCGTCGATTCAAACTCACATGTACGCAAAATAATATGTCATCTTTCATTTAAGATGTTTGTTGGGATAATAAAAGCTGTAAAAGGAAATTCGTGTAATTCTGAGATGATTTGCCTTCATCTCTGGAATGGGAAGTTTTCCTTTATGTGGCAGTCAGTTTCAGAGAGTAGTCTTCAAATTACGGCTAATTGGCAATATGAATGGTGAAACTTTCCTCTAACTACTCCGTCCTTTGAATGGTTACCTTTTAAACTTTCATGAGCCATTGTCTCCTCTCATTTGTAGGGGGATCTTTGAGTCATATTTCACTTGTTAACCTTTCTTCATACTCGTTTTTCTTATGTTTCTTTTCTTTCGCTTTTGACACCTAAAAAGTAGCTTCACTCCAATCGATTGACGTGTTTTAACGGGAAGAAAGAAAGTTTAGATTGCACCTATACTGTCAGAGTTCAGCATTTGAAATGCACTACGACGTCACCCGAATAGGATACGTAACAAAAAACTTTGCAGAGTGAGTCTACTTTATTTTGTAAGGTGATTTAGAACGAGAGCGAAACAAATGTCACACCAGGACAAGCAGTTGCCTCCTGATTGGAAAAGAATTGAAGGAGAAAGCAAAGTGGAGGAGATGGATAATCTTCTGGAGAAAGCCGTGTTTGTCTTGATTTTGAAAGATGCGAAAACTCTCATACTTTTCTCTCTAAAACTTTTCTTATTACCACTAAGAATGTTTTCACAAGTGGATTCAAGAGATCACCTTATTTGCCTGGGTTTCTTACTTCTTCACACAAATCTTCTCATGCCTACTAAACACACAGAGGGTGAAACACCCGAGTCTCTAAGGTCTCCTCTGGTTGCAGGTGTATATTTGTATATCCCTTAATCACTTTACTCTTCTTAATCTTTGCACTTTCTACTGTCTACACAACTCATCTTTGCTGAACTGACGCCCTTTATAATTTACTGTAGACAGAGATCCTCCGTGGGGATCCTCCCGATTACTCATAAAACAATTTGAGAGGTGAGAGTGAAAGTAGGGCGATGAATTAGGCGAAACTACTCGGGGAAAACACTTAGAAGGGTAAATAACAAAATGAATTTTGGAGCACAACCTTAATTTATAACAATTAAAGAGAGCTTAAAAGTACATTAGAGGAGTGATCATTTACAGCCTTATCTCCACTTGGCAGGAGGTGAAAGCTCCCTCGATATAATTGAAATGTATGAAACTCAATTAATCAATGTTCTGCTGCTCCCACACTTGGTCTCCCGTACGCATTCATGTGGCACCGACTCTCTCCTTCACTCACGTTCACCACCATCCCTTTCTCTCGTGGTTTATCTCAACCGAGGATCTCTGTTTACCCAAAAAGATGGATGAATCTCAAGTTGGTATCCTTTCAATAATTGACCGAGAGGTTACACTCTCCATCCCAGGCTACTCATAGATTGATAGACATGTAAAAGCGTAGTGTGGCTTAAAAGCTCACTTACGTCTTTTGTACACATTTCTTCTGTGCCTCTATTGCCCTTTTGACTATCACCCAAATGTCCTTCCTTCCACCGAAATCTACTCACAACCTTTTCCGAGAAACAAGAATTCATAAGGATCGGAAAAGTTTTCTTTTCTTGTTTGATCTGTTTTGAGAGAGAGAGGAGAGGAGAAAATTCAATGGAAGTGAAAGTGGGGAAATTCCTCACATGAGTGCAACATGACACACTGTATTAATCTAAACGACAATTGAACAATGCAAGGAAGAGTCAAACTTTATTTATATTGAAAGTTATTGCCACAACTTTTCCCATATAGTGGGAGTGCATTATACCCTCACTTTTTTGGATTCATACCAAGTTGAGAGAGTTGGAGACAAGGAGAAAGTCAAAGTGTACCGGTTTCCACGTAAAAAATAGCTGACTGTCTACGGTCTACCCTGTGACTAGTGATTGGTGACTTTGTGTCCACCCAACTGCTCGACTTTCGCCCTCACCAGCATTAATAAATTATTACTTCATGAATAATCCACCTCTCACTAACCTTTCCCGTTTCTCTTTATACCTCTGAGGTAATTCTCACCTTGGAGGCATTTGCGTATCAAGAGTCAATTGTGCATTACAGTGCAACAATTCTCCTCTTAAGGGAGTTGAGGGTAGATCCTCAACAAAACTGCAAACCTCTGCAGAATTCTGCATACAATAAATAAGTAAACTTACATCCTCCAAACAACGTATACATGGGTTTATTATCTTTGGACTTTCACCCGGAATGACTGCGTCGTGAAAGGCTGCATCATTGGCGATGAAAATCGCATAAAATCCTAAATAAAATGTATATTTCCTCATCGACTTCGTTAAAAGTGCATGAAAAGTGGAGTAGATGGGTTCTGTGTTAGCAGTGAGTCTTATTAAAACTGGTTTACAGCTCTGAGCAGACGGCACTCACATTTCTAATATAGACGATACTTCTGATACACACTGCTAGACTGCATCAGTCTGGATCAAAGTTTACTTTGAGAACGTAATAAAATTACATCTGTTGACCAGAAGCGTCACTTCGAGTGTATCAAAAGATGTTCTCAGAACTTCTCTCCAGAGTTCCGGCCGGAGAAATTCTGCTCCACTTCCATTCACACTTCAACTGGCACCAGCTGATGATTTTCGAAACCATCAAGTCAACCAGAATTCATTTTCTTCCTTTTGATAATTTGATGTCACTCTTTGCTCCCAATATACTTTTGTCCTCTCCTACTGAACTCCACAATCCTTTTCAAAATACAGGCAACCCAGTAGCTTGCTGATTCTTTGACTTTTGCACCTACCTACATAATGCATTTGCTCGTGATCAATACTCCGGGCATGATTACATCAAACGTGACGCAGCGTTAAACAAGAAATCGTCTGTTTAACTACTGAGCACAGAATTTAGAGGTACCTATTACGGCTTACTAATGATTTTCCCGTGATTTCCTCATAGGAAAGGATCCTTTATCGCATTACAAACAGAGACCAGAGGATTGTGGACCCGTACGTAAACAGCCGGGCATAGTTTGTATAGGTGATCAAAGTCCCCATATGCAATGTAGCTCAGGGGCATCTTTTATTGCTTCGTCGCTTATCTAAATCTGGAGTTGATTGCCTTCTGTGGGAGCTGTTCTGGGCGGACTAAGATAACAACAGCCGTGTGACTCTTTGCTGCCTACATTTCTACTCTTTTCTGCCTCTGGACCATGTGAAGAAGAACTCGATGAGGCGTTGAGCCGTACAGCTTTGGCAATAAAGAGCGTGAGACGAGATAGAGGTGGTCAAAGTTCAATGATGTGGAACCAATAAAAGAAATCACAAATATCTGGGCTTTCTCCACTTACCCAGCGAGCTTCTTAACGTTGCGTATTGCGAAAGAAGAGAATCGATTGAGCCGTTCGCCGATGCTCTGGAACATCACCAACCCCAAGGGGATCCCAATCGCTGCATAGCACATTGTGAATAATTTACCACCTATTGTCACCGGGGTCGAATGTCCGTAACCTGCAACCAACACAGCAAAAGTGGTTTAATACTACGACACGTACACTTTAAACATTCATCATCCACTTTCTGTCACTCTCTCCCCTCTCATCAAAACGGCTGCTCTCCACACAATCGCATTTATAATACAATTCATTTACTTAATTCACCTTCACGAGCGTCACATTACTGAATGGACTGCCTTTCCACTTCCATCTCCCCGTGAATTATCAAATAAACACGAGAAACAAAGCAAAAAGTTTCTATTTACAATCACACACAAATACTACACCACAAGAGTTTCCCTCCGCTAATCACAAATGAAAATAGTTTACACCAACACGACTTAGTTTTTCATCGCTCATCCAAGTTTTAAGTGGATTTCCAACTTTTTTCAGCTTAACTTTGGGAGAGAGTGAAATAATAGTTGTGTGTACTCTTCCTGCACGTTAATCTCACATCTCACCCACCTCAGCACCTACGGAGAGAGAAATTGAGTGCGAAGGGAGAAAGGCAACACCATACTGGGTTTTAAATTATCTGGCAACCTACTTTGCTATAGTGGAACACTACGGTTCACTCTTTCATCACAGAAAAGCTTTCTGAAGAACCTTAATTGATACTGTGTCGCGTATAATTCCACCTTTTCGTAGTAATGGTAATCCTTGATAATAAATCTTAAAGAGAGATGTACACTTTCTCCCAAACTTTTACGGACTCTCCCTTTCTCTTCCCACTACCTCCAGTCCAAATTACTTGAAAGAATTACCGTTTCTTCTTCTTTACCCAATCAAACACATTCTCTGCGAATAAATCATTCTATCCTTTTTGTGACTTACACTTAAGCAAATAGTTTGTGCAGCGTGTGGCTTGCTTAACGATGTGGTATGACTTGTTCTCATCGGTTGGCTTTGAGCACCACCAGCCGGGTTCTAAGAATTCTGGCAAAACTATGAGGCGGAAACTTACTTTTGGGTGCAAAATCAGTTTCATCATCGACATGCTTCACTTGCATTCAAATTGTGTTAAATAGCAAGATTCTCCGTGTGTTTAAGTTGTGTACACGGATGCTATTTCAACATTCTGAAGTAATAAGGTACAAAGCCGCTGTTTGAAAACTTGTTATTTGCGGTCGACCTGCTCTCGGCGTATTAACTTCATCATACGGTTTTATGTGTACTTAATTAATCGGTTGCTCTCTGGTAAAGTAGGATAAGCCCCTTTTGATTTTGTCAAGTGTGTTTTTGACTCGATATTAAACTTCTCTCCGGAGGTATGCATGCATGATATTGTCACTTCGGATGACGCTGATTAAGCTAGATAGAAAGAATATACACGTAATCTAGTTAGTGTTAGTTCTGAGAGTATCCACTCGTCTCTTGATCACAGGAGATCATTACTGGAGTCCTGGAAAGAGTAGTTCATTCAGCCTATTGAGCCTGACTAACTAGCAGTCCTATTTGAAACTCTGCATTAATTCAATGAGCCCTGAAAATCTAGTCCAATTTGAATACAATAAGATGATATATTTGTGCACACGTCACTTCCTTAAATGTATATACAGGCCAATTAGGAGAATATACGGTGTATGAAGAAGTTTATAGCTGCACTCACAAGCCATCATACGTACTCGAGAAAGAAGAGCCATAAAGTAATTTCCCCAGTGCTGAGGTAGAAACTAGTAGAAAGTAGAAAGTACTTCATCCAGAGTTGGTAACTAGAACGGACTGACTTCGTTGCACAATGTTATTAGCTTCTTTATTGCATCCAATTCACGAGAATGTGTGTATGCATATGTACATGTGAACAAGTAGGTAGACGAGAAGAAGAATAGAGTGCAGTTTCGTTTTAAGTAACAAGAAACACTGCTTAAGGATGTGTATGGTAATGCTTTCCTTTTTCTTGAGGGGCTCGGTCTGCTACTCTTGTATAAAGAACCGGAGGATTTTAGGGTTGAACAATGTGCTAAGACCTTTGTAAGTAGCAGAGGAGAAAGCACTTTGGTGGTGGTATGCTTTTTAGTGGGACAGACCTAAGGAATGACGGGATATCATGGGAAAGAGGAATTTGAGTTAAAACAACTCTGGAATTGAATAGACAATGATGCTTGTAGTGGAGATGAAAGAAAGCAACATATTTACTTTCTTCTTACGAAACGAAAGAAACTACACTTCAAAGAGATGACTCCCTGGCGTATTTGTTTTAAGGTACGAGTTCAGACTTGACTTTCTTTTCTCTGAGGAATGAGCGTTCAAAGGATTAGGAGAATATCAATGAATATCGATCAACAATAATACGCCACATACACACAGCTTTTTAGAAGTTTAACCGACCTGCTTCCACTGTGTGTGTATATACTGATGATAATAAAACACAACATATCTAGCATCCCCCGAACTGTTAGGTATACACCAACGACATGTTTGTTTGAGTATAAACATCCTTCAGCGTATTCTGAATAGAAGTGCAGATTGGAAATTCATCTGAGTGGGTGACTACAGAGACAAAGCCCAAAGTAAGATGAGAATGATACAAAAGGAAATTCACAACCTCCTCACTGAACACCATTGACTTACATGTGTACGAAAGTCTGTTGTGTTTATCATAGAAAATAGTGAAATCTTAGAAGGAATCTCGTCTAGCTAGGACAATTATTGTTTCCTTCAAACTCCTGACAAGAGAGAGAGTTAATTGCTTTTCCCTTTGTGAGATATTACAGCTTAGAGATAATTGCAAGTGGTTGTAGACAAACCTTCCTTCTTGAAACTCAAGTAGGCAGGTTTTAGAGCAAATGGAAGATCAAACAGAATTAACTTTTACTGGTACTCATCGCTGTGAATAATTCAGTAGTAGGTCAGCAGACTACAACTGTACTTCCCATCCAACCATATATTTCTGCGAGTCTTCTCCACTTCTTAATCCTGCAGGAAGACTTCCGTCTTGTGCTTGAAGAGATCTCCTACATACTAATCTGAGAGGATGAACAACACACCCATCCAATTTTCATGCATACAACACACATAACCTCAAGTTAAACCCACTGCTACGTCAATCCTTCCACTTTCTCCAACTTATCAGCAACACAGAGCAAAATACGCAGGATGTAGTTTGTGCTAGGAACATTTCCAAATCAAATAGTTGGCACCTAAGACTTGATGCCTCAAAGTTACTCGTCCATAAAAATCGAATCATGCAATTTCGCTATCGTGGCACAAGTGAGGCTTAAAAATCCGTGGAAAGATGCTTATAGATTATTATGATTATAAAATATAGGAAAGCGTTATTTGGCTGGGATGACCTACTTTCACACTCCCATTTGTTTATGCAGAGAAAGTAACCCGCATCCATTTCCATCTCCCTATCCTCTCTTTGCAGAAGAACCTACACGAGAGGTCTCGGAATTCTCAGATAGCCTTGAATCGCACTACATCTTTAAAAATAACTATCCAAGTTTGTGTAAGAAATCTCAGAGTATTCCTTGAGTGATTTCCCTCTGCGCTGTTGAGTAAATAAAGACCAAATATAATTTCGTAGATGGATGGGCACAAAATGTACTTATACCCAATAAAATTGAGGAACGAGACTTGCACTGAATTAAATTTTGAAGGTAATCAAGAAAAATTGCCGGAGAGACGAAGGAGAAAAATCTAAGAAAGTTTAAAGAGAGTTGTGTAAGCAAGTAAAAGCTGAGTAAGAAAAAAACACACTACGATGGAAGAACGGATCAGCAACCAACAATACGACACGTGGAGGTATATTCGTACGTAAGCAATGTAAGTATTCCCCTGAGGAGTTTTCTTCTCTTGGAAGCAATACATCGGTAAAGTAACAAAACTAAAAGGTTCTGTGGGATATTAAATATTTGGATTGTTTTTCCTGTGTCACTTATCATACTTGACGAGCCTTGAGGAAAACTAATTCAAAGATTCTACGAAATAAAAGTGATTTTGGATCCCACGTCGGAATTTTGGATGAATCGATACATACTTTCATCACAGAGGGAAAGAAGGAAAGAGAGAGATGATCAGATGATAAAAAAGATAGAGAGAGAGACTGATTCACATATGTGAAAGTTCGCTTGTAATTTGGTTTTATGGAGGACAACTGATGTCATATATAGATGTTCCTCTACGTTATACGATGGGTAACATTCCAAAATTCCGCATGAGTCCCTCGAGGCCTCATACTTCTTTTCTGGGGAAGGTAATCTTAGGTTTAAACTCGCGTACTAAGCGTTACTCAAACTTAAGGTAAGCACACAGCTGCTACTCAGCAAGTCTACTTTTACTTTAATATTATTCGTCCTTCTTCTCGTCGTCAGAATTCTTTCCGTGTTCGTGTTCCTTATTCTTCGAAATCCTTTGTGACGGATATTTGGTTGAATGACACATTACGTGACATGACTATTTTTTACTTGTTCGATGCATTTAATAATACTGGGGAAATGGGATCTCGAATACATGGCCAATGTATTCACTTTCACTGTGTGTCCTTCGCCTGTGGCGAGTTAATACTACCTTATAACCTTGTGTTATTGTTAAATTGTTAATACAGTCAAGCATTCTTAATTCTTAGAAGTAAACAGTGTGCAAAGAAGTTAATAAACTACAAAACGACGGATTCAATTCCATCATCATCAAGAGAAAGTGAGATTACTCTCTCAAGAACATTTCAAAAGATGAAGAAAGGCCATGCCATTTTATAAATTGGCGTAACCAAATCAGACTTGCAAATTTATACTTTTCATCATTTTAATGTAGGGAATGCAGATTCACTCCAAAAAGGAGTTTGGCCTCTAATGGATTTCTTAAGTAATTATATAATAAATGACATAAATTTAGTAGTTTCTCTGCGGCTATTGATTCATTGTTCTCTTATACGCGGTACACTCCTTTTAACGCACACAATGAAAACACTACTCAGACTACGTAAAGTTCGTCCTAAAAATCTTTGAAACTGTTCCTCTTGCTGAAAAGTAACAGAAAAGTAACAGAAATATTCACCGACTAACAAGGGGAGAACCAGAAAGGTTAGTAAATGTCATTATTCACTTGCTCTGGTGGTTTATATGAAGGAAAAGACGTGTCACCCGAGATATATTTCCGCATTCATGGATATGATTATTCAGGGAGTCCCAGACGTGCTTTAACACAGACTGAGAGACAGTTCTTGCGTGACTGAGTAAAACTTTCAATCTTCGAATAACTAGGTCTCATACCAAGAGGAAGCTGTTAACTATTCGCTTATCACTTGGAAAAAAATCGATGGGGCTTTGGACATCTTTATGCTACTACATGCAGAGCTACGTTCCTCCACATGTTCACATGAAAAGACTTCATTTAAAGGTAGGAATGGTAGGATTGTGGGCTTTCTTTAACACAGAATTTGTTCGATCGTCTGCTCTGAATCCTTATGTGTGTCTTTCTACCCTGTTAGAAATCTATCGAAGCAAATGCACACAGTTGACTTTAAAGAAACAATTATTTTGAGTAGCTTTCAGTTTAAGCTCCAATTTTAAGGATGGATGGAATAGGGAATAGACACAGAGACAACGAAGGATGAAGCTTTGCCAACTAAGGGAATCCAGAAGAAAGTGGAGAAAGTGTCTTTGGTGCTGTGAAGAATTCTCTGTGGACGACAGTTTCGCCAGTTTTACTGCGAGAGTCTCTTGGCTATGAGGACCCAGAGAGATAACAGCATGACCAATATTTCACTACACAACGTGTGTAGGTTCGTTTACATGGAACATATATATTTAAGATGACAAACGGAATCCCTTCCTTTAGGCTGACATAATCAACCGTAGAGCATTCTGTGCTTTCTCTTCCTCGACATTCATTAGTTTTGTCTGTGATGAAACAACCTACTAAATTAACCGAGCCTTGCATTTCCTCCACAAGACACATTCGTGAAATAACTCACTGTTGTACTACAACAAGACTGACTTAGTTCCTCTGCCAGATAACACAACTATGTTTTCCTCCGTCCTCAGATTTGATTAATGATAACTGCTCTCCGATCTCCTTCACCATGTACGTAGCTATTTACATACATACTCTCTCCAGCCACCACTTATTATGCAAACACGTCGATTCTCTCGCTCTCGGATGAAGTTTATAAGACTCATGCATGATTGAACCTTTCCTCGAGTGAAATCACGATAATTACGGCTTTGTCGGTTCAGCACTGTGTCGTTCCGAATGACCCGGATGATTACCAGTTTCATGATGGAGGAGTCACCTGCTACTTTATGTGTGTAGGCTCCTTTGACTCAAACTTTCCAAAAAGTTCCCAGAAACCATCACCAACAAAGAAGTCGCAGGTGACTCACGTCCTTTCTCCCTGTAGTCCATACCAAACCATACATCAAAATGAAGGAGCGTGTTTTCTTCCAAGGTCGCTAATATCCTAAACTCCAACAATTCATTATCAGAAGACTAAAGCCCCATCAATGTGGCCTAGCTTCTACGTGATATTTCTGAGCCTTAAAAAATTAAGTGAACCAATACGATAGTGTGTTCGTATATTAACAAGAGAGAGAGAGGTGTTGATTCCACACCCACACTCACACATATGTGAATGCATAGCCATTCCGTCCTCACGAGGTACACACCTTTCTCAGTCTCCCATTTACTCTTTTATGAAAGAAGTTTGTGATTGCTCGTAATTTTTTAGGTGAAAGCACAATTTAGCACACCTTCCCAGCACAAAGGAGTAGAACTCAATAGGAACATAATGAAAGAATGTGAGAGAGCTCCTTGTCATGAGAGAGAAAGGAGAAAGTGGCCGAGGTGTATTTTAGTAGGCTAGATGTAATAGATTATTTCACACGTTCTCTATTTTACACAGAGAAAGTGTTGAAGCAATCACACAAGTACTTTCGAGAGACGACGACTACTCTGTGCTTCCTTAACAGGTTTTTATTTTATGGTAAGCTGTTGCGTCTTCTACAATCATGTTGACTGATGATGATGGGCGATGGATAAGTGTGGGCAATTTCAATGATGAAAGAGAAAGTTTTTTGCTCCTCATGTGACAGACTTGACTTTCATGCGTGATTATTCCCCTTGTGTCTTTTTGCGATCGATGTGGCTGCTAGCAGACATTATAATGCAAACGCTGACTGTGCTGTAAATAAATGCTTCACTATGCAGAATAAAGTGTTCTCTTCCGGTTCCTCCGTTCTGTATGTTTATATGGTGAAGTGAAACAGTTGTAAGATCTAACACGTAATACAATTAGACCTGTCATTCACTGTAGATGCCTCGTTCGCAGAACTTCGATATGAGAGCTAGTTGGATGTGGCGTCTTAAAATTTTCCTACAACTTATAAGTGACGACAGCTTTATAAGTGAAGTCTAGTAATTGACAGTAAATATTTGTTTACTACGGAATTTTCAGGATGATTACTTCAAGATCTTCAACGTAATTTAATCTCCAGTCATGACGCAATATTCCTAATAATAGTGAGGGGCTAAGGAAAATTATAACACAATTACGGATCCTCAATGAGACGAAGGTGGTGAAAGTGGTTACACTAACGATCGGACGATACAACAACCCTGAGGGATAAAGTTTCCAGAAATTGAGAGAATAAACAAGTGTTCACTTTACTACAATATTATTTATTTATTTACTTTTTTGTCGGTTTTTTATCAAAAATAATAGCTCAGACAGGGAGTCAACAATCTCCCATAATATAAAGAAATCAACGATGCGATGCATGATGTTACTACACGAAACGTCGTTCCCATCATAAGCAGAATTCGAGGAAGTTTCATTGTGAAGAATTTACAACGGAAACGAAGGGAAAGTGACTCTATCAGAGAGTTTTATATGAAGCAATCTGTAAACTACGATGAAAGATCAACAAGAAGAATAAGAAAACATACAAACAGTGGAGGGTTAAGAAAACTTTTTGACGAGCCAAGGAAATGGACGAATGATACGAGCAGTGCTCTCCTTTCATTTTTATTTCCTTCTCTTTTCATTCGACGCAGCACGTTTTAACCATAGGATCTCTCCAGGAATAACATTCTCCTCATCCTACAAGTCTGGAAAACATGCCAACTATGTGGGATTGATTTTTCCCCGGCTCTTCATACTTCTCGTGCCAAACTCTTGTGTTGTATCCACTCAAAGAGTGCTGCTGTGTATCTTTATTCTCTCCCTTTCTACGCTTTCTCCCGTCTCAAAATGCTATCACATCTGCACCCTACGTTATTATGCTATTTCGATAAATCCACATTAAAATTCACTCGTTTATACACATCCTATCGCACAATACAGAAACTTCGACTGGCAGCTATTTCCCAAATTTATAGACCTAGCTTTGTTATCAACTTGCAACCGCCACCACCACCACCAGCAGCTCAAACCGCACCACATGAAGAAGTTCTTCAAAATGCTTTCTATCCAGGACATAATAGCCATAATAGGGTAGTATCCGTTGCTCTGATGCAACTCTTCCGAAAAAGAAAGTCTTGTAAGTTAATGGCTGCCACTTTGGAGAGGACTGTCTGACGAGAATAGTATTTCCGAACCAAAGTTACTCAACAATGGAAAGAGATTGATGAGAACGTACCGATCGTTGTGAGAACCGTAGTTGCATAGTAGAAAGCTCCGGCGAACTTCCACTGCGAATTTCCAGCTTTCAGCGGCACCGATTTGAGAATGACCATTTCCAGAACTCGATAGTCGTCCCGGGATATGTTGTAACGGTAGAAGAGCACTTGTTCCAAATCTGCAGAGACAAAAGTAATCATCCATCACATCTTTTTAATCACTGGGAGCTTCACAAAGAGATACATTTGTGTTTCTCATTATGATGAAAGTGTAACTAAATAGTCTGCTGCTAGGCCAGAATAAATCAATGCAATGGTTGCACTGATTGTGAGTATAGTGTGTCGTGTGTGGTTTGAGTTTATAATATACGGACCCTTTCTTCCCTGAACTCCTTTTCAGATATTCAGTAAGCGTAAAGGAATTGGAATCTCTCACAGTGCTTTTCAATTCCACACTTCACATGTTTTATTGTGTGGGGGAATATCGATTGGCATTCAGTAGAAAACTCAATATCCAGTTAGCCACGGAGTCAATTTATTAGCGAGTCTAAAATGTCCAACAGCTAATGACGAATGATGCACTGCAGTATGTGTTTTTTATACGGAAACGTGTGTGTGTGCACTTCGAGAGCAATGGGAGAAAGTGTATAATCGATTTGTCCATCCATCTGCTCGAGATTCACATTGTGCTTCCCATCTTCTCATTTCACACAGCAGAGAAGGTTCATTTCGTTGTTGTTGCTGCAACATAAATCTTACAGCAGACATCCATTGGAAGGGTTGTGCAAATGGTTTAAAAAATCATGCGTCGAAGTCTACTTGATGATGATAATAAACTATTGTTGTTGTGTATGTAAGGAGGACAGTGCAGTTGAGTGAACACTATTGCCGTTGTCTACAACCCAAGTCAATTCCCACTTAGCAAGTTGAACGCTGAAGGGAGTTGAGTTTATCTCAATTATCATAAAAGAGACACGCAAGACAAAAGAAAAATTTTCCGTCAAGTTCATGCATAATCCATGAGATAATATTTCCATACCTGTCACATTCAAACACAATTTCCAAGCAACTTAAGTTGGTTCAGGGTTCCCCTTTGCTACTGCAGTAATCATTGTCTATGCTTTATTTATAGAGAAATGACAAACACAGATTACCAATGGACTTCTCTACAATAGTGAATACATAGTCGAAATTGAGGGACAGAAGGCTTAGACACTTAAACTTGCAAAGCAAGTTCACAATACCTCTAACATTTTATTGTTCTTCAATTCTGGATTTTTTATGGATGTCGAGTCGGTGTTCACGAAGAATTTCCAATTAGAACTAAAGTTCAATATGATTTTGGGTTACACTGAGCATAATTACAGCTTTCTGTATGCTCAATGTCAATCATTGCTGTTCAATAATTATTGTCGATGTGAGGACTTGAAACGCAGTGAGTTTCTAACGTAAAGACTATTTAATCTAACACTAGAGAGAGATAGGAAAAGAATGTCCTGCTTGAAGCCTGAGATGTACACATATTATTTCAACAACCGTATTTGTTTTTACAATCGATGCTTTCAAGCCAATCAATACACCTTTCTTCATTCTTTATTAGTAGAGAATACTTCAGTTGAAGTAATGTGTGCTTATGAATCGGTCAAGTTGCCTATCTCTCTCATATCTGCCTGATTGAAGGTATTCAAATGTTGAGACTTAGAAAATGGAAGGTGCTATTTTTAGTACTTGTTTGCAATGAGTGTTAGCAGTTGATGGAAAGTTCAGCAATATGTGAAGATTTTATGGAGCTTTCAAACAATGAA
>JAQGAC010000980.1:0-16931 GCA_034696585.1 Isotomurus maculatus
TTTTACGAACAAAGCAAACACTTTTGAAGCAGCAAGTCGGCAAAGTCGCTCCAATTAAGTACTAACGCCCTTCTGTAGGTAAATTTTGTTCACCACAGTGTCAACTGTGTGCATCGGGATTTCGATTTCGTATTTAGTGTCTGATTAGGCAAGGATTTTGAGTATATAATATAGCTTTTTATATCCCCATGCGAGAGTGAGATATGCATACACTTAAATCTGAAAGACTTGTTTAGTATAAGGCGCATATGGCGTAGGTCGTTGAGACAGGCAGCTTGACTCTCCCCCGACAAGTTCTTAATGGTTATCGACTAAGTATTTTCCACCAGGGCCTCGAAAATTACACGAAGTCAACTTTACATGGAGGATATTGTGGAATTACATCTCCATTCTCTGCGATTACTTATAAATTCTTGCAAGTATGACTTGTGTAAGAGTAAAAGCGACACATCTATTGAGAAGGGTACATTATTATTAGAGAACCACATGCTGTATCGATTCCTTCTTGTCTTTCCTCATAGACTGAGGAACAATACGATAAAGTCTGATGTTTCAAGTCCATTTAATAATGCAGATAGATGCAGGCTTCCTCTTGTCATGAGTTCATCCAACATTATGCCTTACATGACCTCTTGTAGGAATCGTCAAATCTACTACAATAAAAGATGAATTCAACCACGAAGGGTCCCTTCCCTACACGCAACCCAGCGGTAATCTTCGCAACAACTCGGAGAAGGGCTATCCCCTTCAATTCTGCAAAAACAACTTTCATGAAAACTCACTCTCTTCGTAATTTTTATGAAATACTTTTGTTTTCCCTGTGTAGTCCTTCTGAACTATCTGAACTGATAAAGGGGCTTTTATTTTTAGACATGTCAACTTAAATGACAGACATCAGAGATCAGAGCAAGTTGAAGTTCATGAAAGAAGATATTCAGCGTTTGTTTCTAATAAAATAAAGTGTACAGCTAAAACTAAGACGTCTGCTGTTGTGTTTGTAATATAGAAAGGCCAAGAGAGAGAAAGAGGTACAATTGTCTTGTCCTACTCCCTCGTAATGATATGAAAGATTGACAAGAAGTGATAGGACAATATGACTTGAAGGGAACAACAACAAGAAAGGGAAGAGGAGTGAGAAAAGGAACACGGGAAAAGATAAAGGACACGAGAAAGTTAAGGAGAGAGATAAAAAGTGACGGACCAAAAGGCTGGCTGGTTGATGTGACAAGAACAAGGCAAGCCATATTATAAAAGGCATTTAATTTTCGTCTCAACTTATCTGGAAAAGGGGTTCACTTAACAATCCTATGAACAAGCTCAGAAACTGCCTCTCCTTTCTCTTAGTTTCTTTATCTCCTTGTTTAGTTGTTTCCAAAAACTGTTCTATTTCTCAACAACAACGATGTTACAGCCAAGTGTGTTGTTAGTTAACTAACAACAAAAAACTTTAGAGATAATAGAAGCCTTTGTAGTTCACTTGTATGTGTGTATGACATTATTACTTTCCCTGTTTTATACCTCGATCTAGAATTTCCCTTAAAGTGCGATGATAGTTGGCAGTAGGTTGTAATACACTTTTTCTCTTTGTAGCGCTTTCTTGTTAGAAGACTCCACACGGAAATTTATACTCATGCGGGAGGTAGTTAGGAACTTGTATATCTTTAGAAGACAAAGGAGAGAGCTGGAAGAGTTGTCGTAGCCTTATTTCTTGCATCGGATCCGTCGTTTTCTCGGGGAGAATGCAGAGTGAAGTTGGGTTTATTCTTGTGAGGTACCCGCGATTACTTAGTTCCCGAGGACTGAAAGAGATAATGGAGGAGTAAAGGATAATCATAGGACCAGCATAGAAGAACCCATGATGTAGTTTGTGGAAATAAAAATTTTACTTACAGAAGCAAGAGCCACCATCTTGCCACCCATACATGATGAGAGAAAGATCCTCATATGTGAAATAAAGTAGAAGATAATGCAAGCAAAGAAGGGAAAGTTAGGCATTAGGAGGACTATGGGTAGGATAACGAAAGTAGAGCCCCTTTTTGTTCTAATGAGATTAGATCTGTTCATTGCGCAGACGAGACGGCAGGCGCCCGCTTTCATTAGTTTCAGCCTCGTCTTCTTTCCTCCTGTGATCATCATCATCATGATGGCTTTCTAAGCCGGTGTGTGTGTGTGTACACACATACACACACACACATGATGAGGAAATGGATTGGTGTGGTGCAAGAGAAAACCCTCACATTCAATACAGAGGATATAACCTTGTGTAAGAGAAATGGTGGACGAAGAAAGGAGGATTCCAATGGACAATAATTTAAAGTTATTGCAAGTGATCACTTCAGGAGGCTGTTCGTGTGTACCATTATCAACCACCAGATATCAACTAAGTTAAGGAGAAATTATACCTCCAACTTAGTAGCTACTAAGTGTGTGGAGAAAAGTATCTCTGAGGAAGGAATAAGAAAGCCCTCGGAGGAAAAGGTTTACCTCATCCTTCCTTCGTTCCCTGCGTATCTTCTTCACAAGACCTGGTCTTGTGTTTCTAATGTTCATCTAATCTCAACCTTTTACTAACACCACTCACGGTCCCTTTCCGATAATGTCGTGTGTGTAAAAATGTAAGGATGAACAGGATACCAGACCTGTCCTATACATATATCACAATACATATTATATACATATAGCGACGAGAGAGAGATGAGACATGAGATGATAACAAATTAAAGGAAGGGATAAAATGTACCTCTCATAGTTTCTTGTGCAAGTGTAGCACTAGAAGTCCACGCCTTGTTACTTCCTTCGGCTATTATAATTCTCAACTGCTTTCCTTTCACTTTCTAACTAACTAATATAAAATACTATTCTCATATATTTCCTCCCTCAGCCTCAATGCCTTCAACTGTTTCCATAATACATTACTCAGGTTGCTTTTCTATGATAGACTTTCTCCCACACACACACTGCTTCCGTATGAATTACTATCTTTATAACATTAACGTCGTATATTATAGGGAGAAGAATTTTGCGACGTTATGGATGTATGATTGCTCAGCTTATTATTAGGTGTGTGTGTGGTGGGTTGTGTGGAAGGTGGAGAGAAGAAACATATAATCTCAGAAATTCTCTTTAACCCCCAACTACCACCCAAGTCAATTCATCCTCATCATAGCGAAGGAAGATATTTATCACTTTACACACATATGAACCACTAAAAACTAAGACTGAGCAGAGAGGCTTTTCCTTCAAGGAATGATTACTTACTGTATGATGAATCTCGCTACTTAAAGCACAGGATGCGGCGTTCGCGTAACCCCCATGCTTCATTATAAAACTTTCCCCCTACACACACACACAATATTTTACACTTATATCGGCTTCATCGGATCGTTGGGAGAGTTTTTTTAGTCATTCCATCTACATTAGCATCAGACTCATCTTCTCGAAGAGAAATGAAAATTAGGAAGGAACCAAAGGGAGGAAAGAGAGACATGTGAGCATAATATTAGAAAAGTTTTCTCGCATTAAACCTTCGTGATTGCATTAGATCATGCGACATGCCATCTTGATCCTGATTTCCCAAAAATATATTGCTTTCCTCACACCCTCGTCTTCGTTTCGTGTTGCATCTTCGATTATAAAAACTGATTTTAAAGTTCCTCATGTAGGGAACTATAATCTAATATTAAACGTGGGATTGGCCTTGTCTCCCACTGCATTGTAATAATACTTTAGAGACGGCTTGGTTTATTAGAAAATAAAATATATGAGTGCATTGTCTGCAAGGAAATCGTCTCCACGTAGGATTTTGTGAATTTATTTTGTAGGGAAATTGGAATTGGCTTAGTAAGACGATGGGTAATAGACAAGGAAGTATTCTTTACAAGGGTTTGTGTACACACACATACTCGCAGGGATGAGTCGAGTTAGTTGAGAACTCTGCATATTTATAGGAAGCAGCCTTGAGAGTTAAAATGATGTTGAAGTAAATATGGAATTTAGAAAAATTGATGATTGAGGCTGTCTGGGTGATGTTGATTGTATAAGAGAGAGAGAGAACGGATTGACTGCGGAGGGTGTGTAGGATTGTAGAGACGAATAGTGTGATGGAGGAGTGTGAGGGACTAGAGATTGTTCCTAAAGAAGAGAAGAGGAATAATTAAATTTCCAAAATGAGAAAAACTTTGATTCATTTCCCTTTGACTTTTGACGCAGGGTTGACAGGAGAATGAGTCAACGAAAGTCTGTGTAAAGCGAAATTCGACTGACTTCTTCGTTTGGTTGGATAAGGAAATCTGATTTCTTTTGTTCCCCACACTATTTAAGTTCCAGCAGCCTCACCTCCTCTCAATTTCATTCTTTGGCACTTTCTCTTCTTGATTTCCTTTTTCTTTATTCCATTCTTTTTTCTCGCGCCTCACTCTTTCTAAATATAATTCAGTTTGAAGAGAGTTTTCATTTAGAATTTAAGTAGAAAGTGAGAGAGAGACGGAGGCATTATTATGTGAATCCATTGTGGGTACGGAGCTATTTCTACTTAACCTAAATTGATCTCTACTCAACTTCATCGCCATTATTCCACACCACTCAATATCACCGAGTGAAGTTGAAAGAACAGTTCAAATGCATGCTTGAGTGGTAGTTCCCTAAGATAGGAGATAGAAATGGGAGGAGACTTCATTTAAATCATTATCGATTTTTCACCCGAAGAATTATTTCATTATTCTATCTCCCTTCCACTCTCTCATTCTGACGAGGACGAGGTAAGGAACCAACACCATATAATAATATATGCCTGCTTTCCTCTTCCTACTTCATGAAATGGTTCGAGTTTGCGTTAAACTAGACCACAAGGGCCACAGCCTACCAGCCCTTACCACGTGCACAGTTTATAAGTAATGTATTACGCTGTGTGGTTCAATTAAGCCTGCCTGCATCAACTAATGGATTCCGAGTTGTCTGAAATAAATGAGGAATTCAATCTGTCCAGAAAATTCGGATTGTAACTAACTATACAAAGTAAAGTCTTGGTGGCTGCTGCTATTCCACCCGAATTATGCACTGCTTGAAGAAGGCTCTTTTCTTTAAGGGATTGTATATGTTTTTTCCTTAGCTCTTGAGCTTGTTAAGAAAGTATTTTGCATAATGTAATGAATGCTGGAAAAGAAAAGCGGAAACTGCGGCAGACACACAGGATTGCTAATGCCTGTGTAGCTTTCTTTACTTAGCACTAACTGGATTGTGAGACAAGCAATTTATAACCGTCTGTAGGTTTTTTGTTACTTTAGAAAGTTTTTTCACTTATAAGTACTGGTGAAACTAAAGGGATTAGAAGAGATGAGAATCCCTTACTGTATAATGCACTCATTACTCTTCCTTTGCGTTAGTTAGCTTAACTAGATTCTTACTGAAAAACTTTTCCTCGCCAACTCCAAACTTTGTTTTCATCTTATTGGTGAAGCAAAGCTGGCGAAGTAAATATAGTCTTACGGAGAAAAAGCTTTTTAGTCTCGAGCCAGAATTGTAGTGCACACACAGGCAGCAGGGCTTAATAAGCCTAGGAATCTTCCCCCATTTTACTAATAGTGAGTAGTAGGTTATCTCAGTCAGTCTTTTTAATACTTTTTCTAAGTAGGAGAATAAATAAATTCTGGCTGAGTAATTAATGGCCTTTGAGTACTCAGTGGCCCCCACTGCTAACAAAAGGAACAAGCTTTCTCCAGGAAGTTCAAATAAGCAAGAAGTTAAGATAACAAATATCTATTAAATTAATGAATGCCAAGAGACTATTTGTTCTCTTCTCTTTCCCACTTCCTCCCTATTCTTCTAAAAAAAAGGTTCATCCAACCAAATTAGAAAATTAATGGTCTCCTACAGCTAGGATTTTAGAAGTAATGACTCGCGATGCTACCATCTACAGCAGTAATGACCCTACGACGGTATAAAACAAGGGCGAAAGGCACTATAATTGCCACCTTCTGCAGTATAACCTTTCGTCATAAACATTAAGACGAGGAGATTCATTACATTACCGCTTTTAACTTTCTAATGCCTTTCTCCATCCTCGCCGAGCAGTACAGGAAATCACCCGTAAAGCCATTTTTGTTATTAGGCAGAAGTAATGGGTCTAATCAGGAAATAAACATTTCAGTTTATCTTCTCTGAGCTAACCCTTTCCTGTTTAACTTTCAACTTTAAATCCAGTAGTTTACAGAAACGTATCCAAATTAAAAATACCCTATTTATAAAAAAATGTAGTAGAAACGTAAATCAATTGAAGGAATATTTTGGGTACGAAATGAATTTAAGCTGGTTTTGGTACAGTAAAACTTATATACGCAGTAAGTAGTTGAATTTAAATGCTTAAAAGCATATAAGACTGGTCACGTATCTGGAGAAAAAACATAGTAGTTTCATGTCAGCAGGGTTAGTACATGTGGAGAAGGTAGGATGGTCCAGATAATGACAATGATTATGGCGCTCATAGAATTCATAAATGCATAAAAGTTAGGTTTCATTATGATGAAATCTTGTACGAGTTAAGTTTATGCGAGACGGAAGAAAAGAAAGAGGAAGGACGTCCCTGATGTGCCATGTAACTAATGGGAGAGAATAAGATTAGAATATCTCATATCCAGAGATGTCTACCCATTATCTCAGTAAGTCTCGTAAAAAATGAAGGCAACAAAGTTTAGGAAACCCGGTCTCCTATCATCTTCTTAGTTCTTTCCTCACAATGAGAAAATTCCTCCTTTCATTTGGCTCCGAGAAAGAACTTAGAGTTGATAAAATCAGAACAAGAAACCAAAATTTCTTTTAATAAGAAAGCCCCAGCCTAACATTCGAGGCTATCATTTCTTTTAAATTATTAGCTTATTATGCAAATCATTCTTTCCTTACGGCCTCAAAGAGGGAAGTTACTTTCTCATTTCTAAAGCGAAACTTTTCCTGTTTTGCATGGTAATTTGATTTCATTGTTCTGATTCTTTGTATTGTTTATATACTGCAGTTAAACAAAAGCTGCTGCCTTCATAAAGATCTTGCCTCAATCTCCTGTGAAGTAATAAGCGGTAATTATACTCTCCTTTCTATTATCTATCGGTTCTCTAGTAGAAAAAATATCGCATTTCGGAAAGTGAAAAATCCCACCCGTCCTTAGTCCTTTTCCTTATCGTCGGATTTGAGGCGACGTGCGTCATCATAATAATATTGAGAGGAAACAAAAGAACCTGAGACAAAACTGTGAGATGAATTTATGAACTGACGGAAACTCAACTTCACCTTCCTAGTAAACAATACGAGTCAAATTACATACTCGAGTAAAAAAGAGAAAGTTTAGCCTGGAGCAATTGTCCACGGCTTAGTACATATTTCCTATTAAGGCATTGTGTGTGTGTGTTTCTAGAAGAAGGTGAAGTAATGCACACATACCTAGTGTGGAAATTGATCTCTCTCAGCTTTTGAGTCCCACTTTGAGCCTCTCTCCTTGTTTCTCCTGGATGACTGGACAACTAAAAAACGCGGACCAGCCACCACCACTGTAGCCTATAATGTTATTTGTATGAGATACAGAGTATGTGTGTGTAATCTTGCTTGAATTTATGTCCAATATTAGTACGGCCTGGTGGAATTCGAAGTGAACATGGACATAATGGGATAACATAATTGGTAAAATGGCAAAGACATCAAGAGTAGTGGTTGTTGGCTGTTGTTGGACTCTGGTCATAATGGGCTGAAACCACTTGGGTCCAAGGCGTTCATTTCATTCCATTTCACATCACATTCACATCTCTCGCTCACTCAAATAATAAAAAAATAAAATATCCACGAGACTCCCTATTCCTCCTTTCTAGCAAGTTGGCTTTACTTAAGAGAACTGGGAGAATTCCAACTGCTAAGTACTGAGGAGACATAAGTAGCTGAGACTGCTAAGTGAAACGTGTGTACGCGTGTGTATAGGTTCACTAATATAAGAAACCTAGTTTAGTGTCCAAACTATTCTTCAGCACTTTCCCCAATTCTTCCACAGAAAAAAGAAACTCAATAAAATATTTCAATACCAGAAGCTAGCTGGCGGGTTATTGGTCTCGGGTAATCGGAAGACTTTTGCTTTTATCAAACAAGCTCATATTTTGTGTGTCCGAGTGTGTGTATTGTATAATGTGAGTGAACATGGATGTCTTTCCATCAAGAAACGAGACGAGTAGGTCTTTCCAAGTTTCTAGGAGTGCGTACATCTGTAGAAGAAAGAAAATGAAAGGACATCTTTTGCTTGCACTCCATCATTCCTTCCAAACCCTGTTTACTATTCACTTCCACTATGACAATGACATATCGACACCAGAGAAATTATATTTCTTTCCTTTATAGATTCTGTTTGATGGTTACCAATTCCAATGACATATCTGACCTCAGTGTAATCAAACACTAGATTCGCATTTTAGCTACTGGTGTTTAATTGCTGCTTCAATGGACAATTCAAATTTTAATCAAGAGTAGTTTATTTAAGACAATAAAAATGTAAGAACCAGTTAAAGATTTTGGTCAGGGAGGAAGAACTTGCATCTTTTAACTCTTTGCATGTCAGAGGGATCGTGACTTTCTTTAGTGCTCTCTGTTTGTCATTTCTATTTTAATAACGGCCTGAGTACATAAAAAGTATATCCCTTTTTGATATACTAGGCGGTGAAAGAGAGAGAGAGAAAGAGAACGAAAGGAGAAATGAATCCAAGCAGCCAGAGGATTCACTCACATAATCCTTAAGAGACTTAAGCTCGAAGGAAGAGTCTCGTTTATTTTTTAAAGGCCCAGTCTCAGCTCAAGATTGACAATAAGAAATTATATCCCCAACACACTTCCTATTTCTTTTAAATCCAATCCCATAATATTTTCTTTGCTTTTATGAAGCTAAGAGGAAGTGGAGAAGAAGACGAGAGAGAGTCCTCCTAGTCATCCCACAGATCTTCCTTGGATATCCTCATTTTCCCTTTTATTACAAAAAGGATGAAGGATTATTGCAGCTGACGATGAGTCTCTTTGATATCTCCCGAGGTCTTCGTCATTATTATTGAATTTATTGGTGCCTGTTATTGAAAGCTGTTGTTTTCCAACTACCACATACGTACAACCTACACATAGCATATATGTATTATGCCAACTCGTCTTACAAGGAATACGAATAATGTTTATATTTATTCTCAACCATACACACACACACACACATTCGGATCTAATTTCTTTCTAGAATTCAATCCATCTCCTGTGCTTGGGATTTCGTATGATAATGGAATTATTTCACAAATACCAATCTCAACGGAGAGTTTATTTGCTTAGTATCTCCACTTTTGAGGATCCACGCCATCCAAGGAGCTTCTACTCTACGAGCTAAACGAAACCTTTAGAGTTCTACTGTTATTTTTCATTAATACTCACTTACATCACATTTACGATCTTCCTTATTTATTCTTTAGCGATCAAACGGAGTTTATATAAAAGTTCAAGTATGTTGGGCTCTTTTATAAAGCAAATAACCAAAAAGATTCTATTTACGTGTTTAGGTCTCGGCAGATGAAGCTTGTGAAATTGTATGATGCAGGTTGACTGTATTGTCAACCATCAGTTCACTCATAATTTTTTAAATCAATCGGTAGATTGTAAGAAATCATGGGAACATTTGTTGGCTTCAGGTAGAATTCTATTGAATGATTTTCCTCGCACAATGTGCAACTGTATAATTTCTAACGGTTGAAGTACCCGAAATATATTGGAAATCAAATGGGTGATCTGTGCAAGGCGAATAAATAGGGTTGAAGTTGAAAAGGATGAAACTCTTTTCTTCTTTATAACTAGCGATGGTGCCTGTGAAAATGCATGGATAGGGTAACACTGCTGCTGCTGCTTTCAATAAAAAATAAAGCAAAGGTTCGATTCGATTCGTAAAAGAATCGATTGAAAAGTTACAGAGACATGGTAAAAAGAGAAGAACAAGTAGGAAGGACGATAAAAAAGTTGGATAAAAAATACCAGCCTGAAGAAAGAAATGCATCCATACATTAGTCATGATAATAAAGGGTCTGTGTACCTCAGCTTTACGCAACTGTACCTACTGTATGTAATACACAACAAGTATAAGTCTGATTCGCCAGGGTGCCTGTGCCCTTGCCCTATTTTTTACCCTGCATTGCTCCTTACTTTCCCTTGCACAGATAACCACAAAAAATTGCATACAATGAGACTCCTAAGGTTGAAAGTTCCAAGGGTACACACTTTTTATGCATTAGTCTTTCTCTCTCTCAATCCTATCTCCATTTACAATGAAATACCCTTTTGATACTACTTTGATACGTTCATATTTCACTTTTCATACACATTTAAATCCATTCACCTTTCAGACTCAAAGAACCTTCTGTTGATGTTGTTAGCACGGGTTACCAGAGGCTTGCATGCTTATAATTCACCCATGTCTTTCAAGTCCTACTTGCTGCGAATTCACTACTTTTATATCACACTTACTGTCATCCTTTCTAACCTATTGACAGTTGCTTCAAATCTTTAGTGCCATGCAGAACTTACTTTTTAACATCGAGTACCTGAACTAACCTTACTTGAGCATCTCGGTGTATTTATTAGTGTGTTAGTTTCCACAATTAGTTTACTTGGTGCTAAATTACAGTTGATTTGTTAATTGTATCTCTGTGATTGTGTTGTGTATCATGTGCGCGATCATTTTGGAATAGACCCTATCAAGAAATTTCGATTTTTGGTGATATTTATTTTGTTCTTTTTTTAAATTCTTAAGGTAAACAAATAGTAAAGAATTTAGGTAACATCTTAAGTTAGCTTCTAATATTGCGAATGAATTTAAGAAAGTAAAATTCTGTAGAAAAACAAACTCAAATGCAGTTGACTTGTCTCCTTCACGTAGAAGTGAAGGAGAAATGTAAAGAAAGATAAAGCGGACACGAAGAAAACTCGTGATGCCTGGTGATCCTTCCAGTTGAAGTTTTAATTAGCAATCCAATCTCGGGTCTTGTTCGATGGAAGCAATTTTCCCAGTAGATACATAGTTTGTAAAAGCCATTAGAAGACACTTGATTACATGGCCTGGAAACGTGCCCGATTGGTCCATCAGCTGGATCAATTTGGCTAGTAATGGATGGAGGAGGAAGGGAGAAAGGGAAGTCAAGTGAGCAGACAATCCTGCTGGCTAAAATGAAGGAGAGAAAAGACAATAGATCGACTAACTAACATGGGTTCTCTCACAGCTCCCGTCTCTCTGCTCCTCTAGTTAAACAAAACACTGGCTGTGTGGAACAGCGTATAGGAAAGCAGGGAGGGTAATAACAGGAAAGAGACTAAGACCAGAGAATTCCGGAAACATCTTCAATTAAAATTTTCCTTCTGTAGAAAAACATCCTCGTTTAAATCGCTTCCTGCTGATCATTCCTCCGTCCTTTCTTTTTGTCTCAACGGATATTGGCATTTTAACGAATTTGCTGTACATCCTGAAATTTTAACACAATTTTTCGAAACTCGTCATTTGTTTCACAAACTGACTATTTTATGTCAATGAAAAATTATTATTCGTACTGATTAATAATTTGAGTCTTTTCTGCTTGCTGCAAATTCTAATTCTGGAAAACCTTCTAATTAACGTGTTTATGGTTTATAGTAAGTACAAATTCTACTTCGTGAACTTCAAAAACTTAATCAATGAGTTTGAAAATGTACCGATAGAAGAAACCTAAACTTACGAAAAAGGAGAGTGTATTATGTCTTGAAATAAAAGCTTTTGATAAAAGAAAGAGAAAAGAAAGCCAGTGTTTTCTTTAGACACATCATTTTAGCATAGTAATGGGTGTTCATCATGACATGATCATCTTATCCCTTACGCTCCTCTTCTGTCTTCCTCCCTTTATTTGCTACACACTGTGCTTTGCTTTATTGTACGACGACACAAGACAGTTTGGCCTATGTACACACAAGAGAACTCCTCAGCACCAACCAAGTTCATTTTGATTCGAATGAATAGGGGATTTACATTATAAACTGAGATATCTACCTTGTTTTGTTTCTTTCTCCTATCCCTCTATATGTACTTTGATCGACTTACCTAAACTATGCATAACCCTTCTACGTATATAGTCTAGACACTTTGAAAAGGGAATCTCTTTCTCTCTTGCATCATCTGTGAAAGGAGACACAAGCCCTGATTTCGTTAATGCCGCATCTTCTTCACCCTTCCGTCTTACGATGATATGCATTCAATTCATTCTGTGAAAGAGTTTTTATTGTGGAAAATCGTGTGTAGACACACAAACAAAAAGAAGCAGAGTGTATCACTATTTGCACGAGTTACACGTACCATTACCAATTAAGTCCCATGACACACGTACAAATGCAAATGAGCGTGAGAACAGAGACTGGAGGACCGAAGGTATAATAAAAGAGATGATGAGTAAGTCATGTTATTTTACTTCATAAATATGTAAAATGAAAGGCACACGAGACTTGACGGTAAAATGCAGACCAGCAAGGAGTCGAGAGGAAAGAAGAAGGCTTAACTTGATGTCTCTATGCATTCTACTTACCAAGTAGACAGCTCTGCTAGTAACTCCCCTCCTTCTCTTTTAATGTAATTATCTCATTATTCAAATTGGAAGTCACAGTCAAATGAAGCAATCAAGAAGTGGAAACAAAGTTGTTTCTCCTCCGAGTTTTCCAAGAGTTTGAGTTGTTACTAAAGAGAAAAGTAAAGTTTGAGCCAAGTACTCAGTCATTATGTAAATATAATTAGTGTCAAGTCAAAAGATAGTCTATTAGTCACAGCGGATGGAGACCTTCCTCCTCGGCTACATTTTCTCCGTTCTATTGTTCTCTTCTTCTGAAATTACTTTAATGTCATAATGGCACTAAGCCCTCAAGAAGACCGAGGAAGGGGTATTTAGTCTTTCGTTATAATGATCCTTATTTGAATATGCATAAGTTTACTTTCCAACTTTTCACTTCAACCTATGCCTATACTTGCTACAACAAGTCAAGTTGGAAAGAAACGTGCTTCTTGATTTTATTCTTTTTTTAGAGAGAAAAAAAGTAGCCTTCACGACGAGTGTTTCATCATCACCCTTATACACAAAGATATACACTGACTACTATTTCAAGAGTCTTTGCTTCCTCCTTCACTCTCTGCTTTTAGATAAAGTGCATTAATTAAGGATGTATTTGTACAAGAGACGTTGTTTGGAATGCCCCAGTGTACACATTCACATTCCCTTGTTAGCTCACCAAGTCAAAAGTAGAAAGTTTTCCAGAGTGCTGAGCAATGTTAGCTTAATTATGCTAACTAGAAACAATAAAAATAATCAAACTTCCACTTGATTGACTGAGAGTCAGTAGAGATTTCCTACTCTCGCATTTTTAATGCTTATGGACTCAGACATCAGTGATCAGTACTTATCATACACTTGACATTTTTATTAATCATGAACGGGAATGAGCTGGAAACTTACAATTAATGCATATGGAGTATATTTATTCAGGCCCTTATCAATCATTCACTTTAAAGAGACATCTTAAAAAATCAAGTGGAGTTTTCTAACACAGACGAAACTCGAAAAAACCGAACGTAATTTGTGAAGATTCATTTAAAAAACGTAGCGTTCGCGACTTTCACCCATCACAGTTTCCCATTCTGCAGTTAGCCAAGACCATTAATTTCCATCCACCTTTCTGGCAGTAATCTTTTGATCCTGGTCGTTCAGATGAAAGAAAGGACAACAAAAAAGGTTGGAGACTTGTACGCGTCTACTAGCGGAAAAAATTAATTTGGCAGAGGAAGCTTTTTAGGTACGTGAGAGGATAATGTGAAAGTGGGTGTAATGAATTGGGAGCCATTTTGTTTCCCATCCACTCATTCCAAGTTGAGGACGACGCCCTTGCGAAAAAAGTCGATCCATTCGTCTCATATAATCCTTTCCAGGCTACTTTTTTGGAGGATGCAAAACAACTAATACATTCGGGTCCAACCTCACTTCTATTAAAAGGAAGAAATGTACGATCCAACTGTAAGCTCCACACACACACACACCCTGGGATGGTGGTATTAAAACGAGCTCACATGTGGAACTCGCGTCTGCTGCTTCACATATATCCGGAAAAGTATAATGTTGACTTCAATCTACTCTTTCTCCCCCTCATTTCTCTCTCTTTCTCCCATTTAAGTTAGAAGGACTACTAAGCCGTCCCTGCACACACTCATTTCCAGCAACCTCGTTGCTTTCTTTACATTAAAACCCGGAGAAAAAAGGGAGAAGGTAGCAGAGGAGTAGTAGCATCTTATGCTGTAATAACACTTAAATTTTAATACTTAATTTGGCCTGAAATTAAAGTGTCAGGTGCTCTTCTCCTGCTTGGTTACCTCATCTCATTAAGTGAAGCGTAATAGTCTCCTCGGAGGAAGATGGAGAAAAACCTATCTTAAATTAAAATGGTTCAAGACTAAGCAGAAATAGAGAAGGGATAGAGAGCCTTGAGTGAATCAGTCTCGTTTCTTCATTCCAATATCCCAAATGATCCTTCCCTGCTCCTTTCTCCTGCTGCGTACAAACTACCATACCATCATGTCACACTTTTAAGAGTAATCCAATAAAGGAACTCTCTATAGGAGTGTAAAACCTTCTCGTGGCTATATTACCAAGCCTCACTCTACACACATAACATTACCATGTGCAGGTTCAACCTTTTTTCGGCCCTGTCAAGATGCTGAGAAAAATGAAGAAGGGAACTTTCTACTTTTTTCTCTTTAGCCATTTTAATGAGTCTTTCTTCAATAATAAAGTTTCATCGAAATGAGTTTTTTCTTCTCAGAGAGAACAATAAGGCTCACCATCATCACAGAGAGAAGACTTTAATGCTCATTTCCTTTTCTACCTTTTCTAATATATCTTTTTTGTAATTTTACTCGTCTGCAAGAATTATCTAATTCAATATTAAAGTTGAGTAGTTAGTTGAGTAAAAATGTAACGGCAGCTGAAGCGAAAGGAGAAAGTCCAATAGCTTAACTTAATGGAAATTTAAGTCAGAGTGAATGTTCAATCCCTCTGAATTATTAACTCTTCCCAGTCTAATACATGAAAAGAGGTGGAAGAATACTTTAAGAAACACCTTTCTTTACTGTAGACAGAATGAATATGCTACTACAAAGACTACCGACTATCTGGATGTCCAATTTCTTCATCAGCATAAAATAGACTAGGTTGTTTTCAACGTTGCGCCATAATTCTGCCTTTGGATCCGTAAAAATACTAATTAAATTGGGACACCAGCGAATATTATGAGTAAAACTTAATCAGTCAATGAAGTATAACATCACATAGTATTACATGATACTGCTTCATAAATTCATAAAGGAAGAGACACACAGACACACTTAATAGATTTGAGCTTTTAACTTAAAAAGTGAAGCTGAAAAAGCTAACAAGAAAGGAAAGCCTCGGCAGAGTGGAGAAAGACGTATACATGTACATTCGACTTGGAGTTAGTTTTTTACAGTAGAATAGGTTTTTGTAAAGAATGTGCTACGATTTCGGTGGTAGTTGAAGGGAAGAGTCGACCAAAGAGACAAGCTTGATTGTCGTAATAAACGATGTAGATGCCAGAACAAGACTCATATAAATAGTAAGACCTAGGGCCCGATAAATAATTGCATCGGGAATACTGTCTTCTGTTTCTTATTGTGTCCTCCTATTCAGCTTCTCTACTACGCTGCTTACTATTGTGAAGAAAGTATCAAGGGGCTTTGCTTTTCTTTCAGTCCCATTCATCCCATCTCCTTCCTTTTGTTTCTTCTCGTATATATGTATGTGAGGGTGGTGGTTGATACTCTTTGATACGTGTAACGTGTGTGTGTGTGTGTGTGTAGAAGTATAAAGGCAGTTAAAACGAGTAACTTTTCAGTAGTACTCTTAAATGACGACATGTGATGGGCCAACCACTGCAGCACCATGTTAATGTTGATCTCTGGGACGCCAGTTCTTTCCCCTATGGCATGACGAGAGACTCGTATCACTATTTATCTGTTCTTGTATTAGTTACTTGTACATTCACAATATAAATGTATTGTGAAATAGCGAAAAAGAGTAAAGGTCTATTGAAGTCTTCGCTTGATGAAACATAGACAACATTAAATGTGGAAATGACCCTTAGCTTTCCTTCCTCATCTCTCCCTCTCATTTTAAATGGTTCTTTCCTCTTGTGACAAGGTTTCACTAAATTTCTACTTTTCTGAAAGGAAAAAACACTTTCGCTGAAATGGAATTTCTTTGCCTTTCTACTTCAACCAATTATGCTCTTCGGCTTGGGTAGTTAAAATTTATTTGCTTCTCTGGACTCATGCTGGACTCTCTCCCTTGTCCACCGCCATCCATTCGTTCTACTCCTTGATTATTTGTAGAACAGTAATGGCGAAGGGAAGTTGGAAAAGTTTAGTCTCTCTACTAACGAGTTGTTTTGCTTCGTTGATTGTTCTTATCTGATTTCAAGAGACAATAGGGGCCCACCCAAAAGTCCTGCTGGACATACTAAAGCACCAAACTTGCATTTCTTTAGGGAGTTCAATAGGAGTGTGTGCTGTGCACCCTCTACCTACAAAGGAATCCTGTCGCGACTAGATTTCTTCTAAAAAACCTAAAATGAATGTCCCTATTATAATAGACAAATTAATACTGAGAACTCATTGGAGGACTGAGTCCTTCTAGGAATGTAGGATTGAAGTTTCATTGTCAGTGTTTTCTCATATTCATGTGTAGAAAGCAAAAGCACGAGCAGCTGCCTAGTCACAAATAACAAAACTTTGCGATCAAATGTGACCCTGCACATGAAAAGGGACCAAGTGGGGGATTCACTTTTTTCCATATTCATACGCAAGGCTATAATATCTT
>JAQGAC010000981.1:0-16890 GCA_034696585.1 Isotomurus maculatus
CCGACTGTAACTGTATTGGATAGCCGGACACCAGCAAATCATATCGCTCATTTATTACCACCCAACAAAACTACCCACTTCCAAAGCCTTTTGTACAGCTATGTATTCGGAAAACTTCCATTCAATATTAGAATTCACATTTGGATACCTTTCCTCAGTTGGAGCATCTTGCATCTTCTACGACAAGAAGCTGCGCCTCTTCTACGTCACTTCCACGGCAAGAAGACGCTACTACGTCGTGACAGGGCTGCTAGTAACCGTATGGCTACTCTGCGCCATGAGGACACTGCACGTCTTTCTCGATGGGACCCGAAGTGACTTCTCAATCTGCTTCCTCTTCACTTTCCTCTTCTTTATTTGCTTTGGACTCGTCGTCTTTTTCGTTGGAAATGTCTCAGAACTCCATTTCGTAATGAACGGAACAATCAGATATGCCCTTCATTTCCGCAGTAAGGATTTATTCACCAAATATTAAACTGGTCGATTAAATGCTACTTCACAAATATTAATTCAGAAAACTGGATGCCACAATTCAATCCTAAAACCTACATCACAGGAATTAAGCTGGAAATTTTGGTTGTTCTTATCTCCGTGGTTATGTGTGGATTCGTGCCACCAGCAGCACTTGTCGTGGCCGTGATATTCAAAGATTTGCCGCTTCTTCCACACAAAACATTTCCACAAAATTGGCAGTCCTCTTGGATCATCTTGATTCCAGAGTACATCTTGGTGTTTTCTCTGTGGAATATTTTTCTTGCCACCTTGGCTTTCCATTGCATCTGTTTGGCCATATACTACGGTAAAGTAATATAAATTAACAGGGCTGCGAGCACACCTACACGGCTTTATTTTTCACAGACAAGTTTCCTTTCTTAGCAATTATTAATTTAACCGTCCCAACAGTTTATGTAAAAAGCTTATTTCCAATACATTTTCATCTTCTAGCAACTCTCGTGCCACTCCTAACAACGGATTTCAAGACAAACTTAAAGAACGGCGAGTATCGGACCTCTGGAACGCTGCGAGAAATGCAAAACCTTCTGCGAGAGTATACAACCTTCGAGTACATTCACAAGAGAGCCATGCTGGCTTACAGTTTCTCTTTACTTTACATTCACTCCTTCGTGGGACAATTCATTCTCTATTGCAACTTCACGCTTTTGCGACACCGACACCATTTCGACTCAATCCTCACCGGTTTCCTTGCAGTTTCTTCTCTGATATTTCTCATCAGTTACGCAGCGTTTTTGGAAACAGCTGGGCGATTACATAAAGACGGAATACAAGTGATCGCATCTTGGAAGTTTATGAAACATAACAACCCGTTTCAGGCTAAGCTTATGAGCAAATACAGAAAACGATGTCGTCCTTTGAGCGTCTGCGCATTTGATTTCTTCACTATTAAACGCCTATCTGTTCTTAGATTTGTTATGACCATCGTTAGACGAACTTTTAGGGCGCTGCTCACTCTCTCTAAGTAACGACAACTTGTCACAATAATTTGTGAATTATACAATTTTTAAAGTAACTCACCCCCATGGTTTTTTATTCTTTCTGGAGTATACGTATATTGAAATTCTTTATTTTAAGCAATGAAATTTTATTAATTTATATCATCAACCTAGCATTCAAGAATTTATTTTTCAATTCAGTATCATTACTCCAAATTTACTAGCTCTGTAATTCAGGATCAGGTTTAGTTTAAATTTCTAATTTTCTACACTAAATGACTACAGCTATTTTATTTCTCTTTTGATACAAAAATCCTTGCACTTAAAAGTAAGTAACAATTAAGAATATATTATTAAAAGGGAGTGATCGAAGGGAATATCGGGTTGCAAATTTGCATAATTTTTAATCAAATTAAACCCCGAATACAGTGGTCCCTCACAAATCAATCGAATAACCTTGCAAGTAATAGCAATAAATTTCAAAACATTTAGTCTCACAAAAAATTAGCTCAAGGCAACGGGAATCGTTCCCAGATTCCAGATTTAAGGCTTCGCAATTGCCACACTTATCGATAAGTTACACTTGGTATTAACAGGCACCAGCTCATCATCCTCATTTATTTCCACTTATCGATGTATTCCGAAAACTTCCATACGTTACTGGAATTCTGCATGAGATACGCGTCATCCATTGGAGCGTCTTGTATCTTCTACGACAAGAAGCTGCGTCTCTTCTACGTCACTTCCACGGCAAGAAGACGCTACTACGTCGTGACTGGGCTGTTGGTTATCGTATGGCTACTCTGCGCTTTGAGGACGCTGCATGTCCATCTCTATGGAACACGACGCGACTTTTCCATCTGCTTCGTTTTCACTTTCCTCTTCTTTCTTGCCTTAGGACTCTTCGTCTTCTTCGTAGGAAATGTGTCAGATGTCCAATTCTGCATGAACGGAGGAATGGGATTTGCCCTCCAGTTTTGCCGTAAGAAATATTTCACCAATTGTCATACACGTCAATTTTAATATTTTTAATTCATTCGATTTGCAGGAAATTGGATGCCAAGATATGACCCCTATTCCTATCCTACGGGGATGAAACTGGATATCCTGTGTGCTCTCATCTTAATCGTAATTTGCGGATTTGGGCCGTCAGGAGCTCTCGCAGTTGCCGTTGTCTTCAAAGATTTGCGGCTCCTTCCACACACAATGTTCCCACAGACGTGGCAGTCCTCGTGGATTATTTTGCTTCCTGAGTGTATCCTCGTTTTTGCCCTGTGGAACGTCTTTCTTGCTGCCATCGCCTTCTATTCTATTGCCGTGGCCTCTTATCATCGTAAGTAATCATAACAATCAACTCATGTAGTGCAGAATATTTAAAGTTGCACCAAATGTAATTTTTTGCCGATGTACCCTAAGTTCCTAAGCCAAAAATTGTCTTCTCTGTTTCTAGTGACTTTCCTACCCCTCTTTACAACGGAATTCAAGGCAAACTTAAGACACAGCGAGTATCGAACCTCTGAAGCGATGAGGGAAATGCAGACTCTTCTGACGGAATACAGGACCATCGAGTATCTTCACAAGAGAGCGATGCTGACTTACGGTCTCCTTACACTTCACCTTCATTCTTTCATGGGACAATTCATTGTCTACTGCAGCTTCACTCTGCTGCGGTACCAAGATCAATTCGACTCAATCCTCATAAGTTTTCTTGGAATTTCCTGTGTAGGGATACTCATGATTTACGTTACGTTCTTGGAAGCAGCAGGACGATTCCATAAAAACGCTATCCAGGTTATCGCATCTTGGAAATTCATTCAGCACACCAACTCTGATCAGGCAAAGCTTATGAACAAATACAGAAGGAGATGTCGTCCTTTGAGCTTTTGCGCATTTGATTTCTTCACAATTAAGCGCTTATCTGTTCTCAGGTTTCTCATGACCATCGTTAGACGAACTTTTAGGGCGCTGCTTACTCTCTCCAAGTAGCCGACACTTGTCATATTTGATTGTTTGAAAATATTTCTTGTGCAACTCCCCTTATGGCTTTATAACCTTTCCGGAGTAATAATTGCAAAGAAATTTATTTTCTGCCTCGATGAATATTGAATTTAATAATTTGTATCATTAACCTGGAACTCAGCAAATTTATTTTCCAATTCAATTCATTACTCTGAATTTAATTGCTCTGTAATTCATGATCACGATAAGATTTACTTGAATTTACAGCATATTACTACGGCTATTTTATTTCACCTATGCTATGACACAAAAAGCCACTTTTGAGTAAGTAACGATTAAGGATAATATGTTATTAAAAGGGAGTGGTCGAAAGTAATATTGGGTTGCAAATTTGCATAATTTTTAATCAAAGCTGTTTTTGTTATATTAAAAAACCCCGAAACCAGCCGTCCTTCAGAAATCCATGTAATAACCACGCCTGTCATGAAATTACTTGAAAAACATTTAGTCTCCCAAAAAGTAAGCCCAAAGCAACGTGAATTCGTTTCTCCCGAACGTCCCGATTTTTGGCTTCGTATTTATTTGCCTTTCATATCGACAAGTTGGATGTTATTTCACTAACCAGGCAGAGGTCCCTCATAATCCTCATTTTACTCACCTGAAATTAAGTTTATAAGCACTTTTTTGTATCGATGTATTCCCAAAACTTGCATGCATTATTGGAACTCATGCTGGGATATGCGTCATCCGTTGGAGCGTCTTGCATCTTTTACGACAAGAAGCTGCGTCTCTTCTACGTCACATCGACGGCAAGAAGGCGCTACTACGTCGTGACAGGGCTGCTGGTTGTCGTGTGGCTACTTTGCGTTTTGAGGACGCTGCATGTCCATCTCTATGGAACACGACGGGACTTTTCCATCTGCTTCGTTTTCACTTTCCTCTTCTTTCTTGCCTTGGGACTCTTCGTATTCTTCGTCGGAAATGTGTCAGAAATCCAATTCTGCATGAACGGAGTAATGAGATTCGCCCTGCATTTCTGCCGTAAGAATAAATTCACACAATGTCAAACAGGTAATTTAAAGAACTAGATTTTCAGGAAATTGGATGCCAAGATATGACCCCTATTCCTATCCTACGGGAATGAAACTGGATATCCTGTGTGTTATTATCTTCGTCGTAACTTGCGGGTTCGGACCATCAGCAGCTGTTGCAGTGGCCGTTGTGTTCAAAGATTTGCGGCTTCTTCCGCACACAATGCTCCCACAGACGTGGCAGTCCTCGTGGATTATTTTGCTTCCTGAGTGTATCCTCGTGTTTGCCCTGTGGAACGTCATTGTTGCTGCCATCGCATTCTACGCAATAACCACGGCCTCTTATTGCCGTAAGTAAACAGATATTAGTGACTAGGTTGGAAATTTAATCACACAGTGGAATTTTAAGAAAATACATTTCTTTCGTTTCAAAATTAATTCAAATAGTGCAAACAATGCTAAACTTCCACATTTTATTTTTCGCCAACGTACGCAAAGTTTCAAAAGGCAAAAATTTACTTTTTGGTTTCCAGTGACTTTCCTGCCCCTCTTTACTACCGATTTCAAGGCAAACTTAAAATACAGCGAGTATCGAACCTCCGAGGCGATGAGGGAAATGCAGAACCTTCTGAGGGAATACAGGACCATCGAGTGTCTTCACAATAGAGCAGTCCTTGCCTACAGTCTCCTCATACTTTACCTTCATTCCTTCATGGGACAATTCATTGTCTACTGCAGCTTTACTCTACTGCGGTACCGAGACCAATTTGACTCAATCCTCATTAGTTTTGTTGGAATTTCCTGTGCAGGGATACTCATGATTTACGTAACGTTCTTGGAAACAGCAGGACGATTCCATACAAACGCTATCCAGGTTATCGCATCTTGGAAATTCATTCAGCACGCCAACTCTGACCAGGCAAAGCTTATGAACAAATACAGAAGGAGATGTCGTCCACTTTGCTTTCGCGCATTTGATTTCTTCACGGTTAAACGCTTATCTGTTCTAAGATTTGTCATGACCATCGTTAGACGAACTTTTAGGGCGCTGCTCACTCTCTCCAAGTAGCCGACACTTGTCATATTTGATTGTTTTATAAAATTTCTTGTGAAACTCATCGTCACGGCTTTCCATGTTTTCTTTCTATTTTATTCTGGAGTAACATTTATCCTGAAATTAATTTTTTTATCGATGAATCTTTAATTTATTAATTTTTATCATCAACCTTGCATGTAATTCAGTATAATTACCTGTAATATATTTAGCTCTGTAAATCGAGGTAAAATATTGTTTCAGTCACTTTTACAGCAAATGTCTACAATTACTTTATGTCCCTTGGGATACCATAAGCTTGAACTCATGACTCATTAAGCAACTTTTAAGGATATTTTATTAAAAGGGAGTGATGGAAGGGAATTCCAGGTTACAAATTTTCACATTTTTTAATTAAACTTCATTTAGCCGCAGTTAAAAGCTCAGAACAAGTAGTCCTTCAAAAATAAATCGAATAACCTTGCAAATAATGGCAGTAAACTTGATTTTAAAAAATAAAAGCAACCTGCACTCCTTTCCGCATTCACAATTTATGGCTTTGCATTTGCCTTTCTTATTAATAAATTGGACTTTACATCACTAACCAGGCAAAATTCCCTCTTAATCCCAATTTATTACCAATCAACTGAATTTAAGTTTATAAAATCACATAGGTGTATCGATGTATTCGGACAATTTTCATTCATTAATGGAGTTCATGATGGGATACGCGTCATCCATTGGAGCGTCTTGCATCTTCTACGACAAGAAGTTGCGTCTCTTCTACGTCACATCGACGGCAAGAAGGCGCTACTACGTCGTGACAGGGCTGCTGGTTGTCGTGTGGCTACTCTGCGTTTTAAGGACGCTGCATGTCTTTCTAAACGGAACCAGACGGGACTTCTCAATCTGCTTCGTTTTCACTTTCCTCTTCTTTCTTTCCTTAGGACTTGTCGTCTTATTCGTCGGAAATGTGTCAGAACTCCAATTCTGCTTCAACGGAGGAATGAAATTCGCTTTGTGTTTCTGCCGTAAGACTTTATTCACAGAATGTCAATCAGGTAAATTAAAAGAGTTGGATTTTTAGGAAAATGGATGCCAAGATATGACCCGAATTCGTACCCGACCGGAATTAAACTGGATATCCTGTGTGTTTTCATCTTCATCGTAATTTGCGTATTCGGACCTTCAGGAGCTCTCGCAGTGGCCGTTGTCTTCAAAGACTTGCGGCTTCTTCCACACACAATGCTCCCTCAGACGTTGCAGTCCTCATGGATTATTTTACTTCCGGAGTATTTGTTTGTGTTTACCCTGTGGAATGTCTTTCTTACTGCCATCGCCTTCCACTCAATATCCGGGGCCGCTTATTGCTGTAAGTAGGCAGCTTGCTGATAATCACACAATTAAATTTTCATAAAATACCTTCCTTTCGTAATATTAATAGTGCACATTAACACTTTTGAATAAAACGTCCACCCATACGCAATGTAAGGCTTAAATTTACTTATGTGTTTCCAGTGACTATTCTGCCCCTCTTTACAACAGACTTCAAGGCAAACTTAAGACCCAGCGAGTTTCGAACCTCTGAAGCGATGAGAGAAATGCAGAACCTTGTGAAGGAATATGGAACCATCGAATATCTTCAAAAGAGGGTGATGCTCACATATGGTCTCCTCATTCTTTACCTTCATTCCTTCATGGGACAATTTATTGTCTACTGCAATTTCACTCTACTGCGGTACCGAGATCAATTCGACTCAATCCTCATTGGTTTTCTTGGGATTTCCTCTGTGGGGATACTCATGATTTACGTAACGTTCTTGGAAACAGCAGGGCGATTCCATAAAAATGGTATCCAGGTTATCGCATCTTGGAAATACATTCAGCACGCCAACTCTGATCAGGCTAAGCTTATGAAAAGATACATAAATAGATGTCGTCCCTTGGGCTTCTGCGCATTTGATTTCTTCACAATTAAACGCTTATCTGTTCTTAGATTTCTCATGACCATCGTTAGGCGAACTTTTAGGGCGCTACTCACTCTCTCTAAATAACTAGTCGCTGTTAATTAATTTCTAATGTAACTCACAGGTATCAATAAATTGGACAGGACACACAGCTTAAAATGCCCTAATAACACTACATTGGAAATTAAGTTCGAGCTTTTCGAAAAAGTCATGTATCATTGACCCCAACACAACTTGCAAACATAAAAAAAGTAACTGCCAATTGCACTCCGTTTGCAATTATTAGTGGTATTTCAGAATCGCATGCTATTTTTTTTACTTCTTCCAAGCAACAAATGTCCAATTCAAAGTGTTTCCTTATCAGTTTTGAAGGAATATGATTTTACAAAATCACATGTCCATAAATGTGTCTATTTCAAAATTTCTATAGAGTTTCAACTTTAATATGAAAAATTAGTTCAATGATTTTAGAAATCTAACACAAATGCAAGAAATAATTTATGAATAAATGAAAATTGGTATCCTTAAAAATACACAAATCGATTATTTCATTGGTTTCTAAAACTCGATTTTATTCATTCTTCGACGACAAAAGGAAAAAAAGGCGTAAAATATTACAAATCCTCGAAAAACTTCCTAATCCGGGCACAATAGGCGTTGGAAAGTTTTCTCTTCGGAAAAAGACATGTTAATATGAAGTCTACAAAACGCACATGTAATTCCACTCCCAATGTAATATTGATACTTTTTAGAATGTGCCTCAAAATCAATAGTCGGAGACAACTCTGGGTTTAAAATCGATCCTCACTACACGGATACAAAACTCGGCAATCCTTTTCGGTGTTTGATGCTCAAATAAATACACCCCGATGAACGTTCATTTGCTTTTTAAATTTTCACTTATGACTCATATGCGAATAACCACGTCTTTTTCGAGGATTATCCACTCAGAAATTTTATCGTTGCTATCAATAAATTGCGCTTAAGATAATAATATATACTCTACACTAAATAATAGACTTCTTATTGCGTAGTGAACTGTCAACTCCCAGTCAGTCTCAAATCAAATTTTCTTCTTCTCCTCTGAACTTTAAATTTCCAAATTCAGTCTAAAAATTCTAAGCAATGTATTCTGAAAACCTCCACTCAATATTGCAATTCTCGATTCGATACACGTCGTCAATCGGAGCTTCTTGTATCTTCTACGACACGAAGTTGCATCTCTTCTACGTCACTTCCACGGCAAGAAGACGCTACTACGTCATCACAGGATTCCTTGTTATCGTATGGCTTCTCTGTGTCGTGAGAACACTGCACGTCCATCTCAACGGAACCCCACGGGACTTCTCAATATGCTTCGTCTTCACTTTCCTTCTCTTTCTTTTCCTAGGCCTCGTTCTTTGCGTCGTTGGAAGCGTTTCAGAACTCTACTCCACTTTCAACGGAGTAATCAGCTTTGCTCTTCACTTTAAACGTAAACATGCATTCCTAATATTTTTGCAATAAATTGAGTAAAGGTTTAAGTCTGACTTACAGAAAATTGGATGCCAAAATTCAACCCAAGAACGTACCCCACCGGTGTTAAGCTAGACGCCTTTGTCACACTTATCGGCGTGATTAGTTGTGGAGTAGCTCCTATAGCAGCTTTAGTCATGATCGTAATTTTCAATGATTTGCCTCTTCTTCCGCACACGACACTTCCAGAGGCTTGGCAGACCTCGTTGATCATTTTGTTTCCAGAATATGTCTTAGTGTTTGCTTTCTACAATATTTTACTTGCAGCTGCAGGTTTGCATTCCGCCGCTGTGGCCATTTACTACGGTAAGTTATACAGGGCTTTAAATGGTATCCAAGTAATTCGTTTTTCTGCTTCCAGTGACCTGTGTTTCTCTACTGAAGAGAGATTTCCAGACAAACTTAAAGCAAGCCACGTATCGAACTTCCCGAATGCTGCGGGATAATATGTGTAACCTTCTGATTGAGTACAGGACCGTCGAGTATCTCCACAAAAGAGCAATGCTTATTTATTCACTCCCTTTACTTCTTTTTCATTCCTTCGTGGGCCAATTCGTCCTTTACTGCAACTTCACTTTGTTACGCCACAGAAACCTTTTGGATTCGTTTGTCATCTCCTTCCTTACTATCTTCTGTGTGGGACTTGTCATCGTGTACGGATTGTTCTTGGAAATCGCAGGGCGTTTCCACCAGCATGCAATCGAAGTCCTTAGCTCTTGGAAATCCATGAAATGCACAAACACATTTCAAGCTAAGCTTATCAGAAAATATAGAAAGAGATGTCGTCCCTTGTGCGTCTGCGCTTTAGGATTCTTCACGATAAGACGCTTGTCTGTTCTTAGATTTCTCATGACCATCGTTAAAAGAACATTCCGAGCACTACTCGCCTTTTCAAAATAGCCCATGCTCACAACCTCCAAATGCAGCACAAAATACTCCAGAATTTTACAATAAATTTAATTATTTGATATTTTCGCTTCCTAAACATTCTCAGCAAAGAAGCCGAGTCCGAGTTTCTTATATTCGATGTAGACAAATTGCTTTGAATTTTAAAAACCCTCACATTACATTAGAGTCAATAGCAAATGCTTTACTTCCCAAATAAATCTGTCATGGGAGTTTGAGTCCTTCCTATAAACTCATGGAGATGCATACCCAATCATGCCGACCATTGATTGTCTCAGCAGCAAACCCTTTATAAAAATTGTGCAGTTTTCACACTAAAGGCGTTACTTGCTCTTTCGAAAACTGTTCCACAAATTTCTAACTTGCAACAAATAAAATGAAACTGAGTTTATAATTTTGGAACCGCAATGTCTTAAATGCTACTTAAGACACACAAAATATACCTAACTACGCTCAAACATTTAACAAAGCATGTATAATTCTTCAAGACGATTGAAGCTCCTAATAAGTAATTAATACAGTCTTACCAAATATTAATAGGACAAATTGGATCGATACATTCTCATAAGCAAGATTAAATCACCATAATTTGCTTTCCAATACACAAGCTTTAATCAAGTTTGACTCAAAAGACAATTCTGTGCTTTTGTATTCCTAATCCACCTTCTTTCTCTCCTATTTCTGTATACTCTGAATCTTTACCAATCAAAAAACGGTCGATAATTTCCGATTCAAAAATTAAATCATTGTAATTTTCTTTAAAACAATCCAAAATGTATTCAACATACTCTTAAATGGTACTTCAATCCGACGTACAAATTTAAACGGTTATAACTCATGTTGCTCGATTTCAAACTGGTACTTACTTGTAGTACACTCTAGATATATTTATTTCTTCAGAACAACTTTAGTCCCCAGGGCAGAAGGAATTTACTTCTTGTCGGATAGACAACTCCATTGAACTTTATCTCACCTAAATCAGAACTTGCAAGCACAATGTACTCTAAACACTTCTTCTAGATTCTTGAAAACACTCTACGCTACGTCTCCGCAGTTGGAGAGACCTGCATCGTCTACGACACGAAGTTACGCCTCTGCTACATCACATCCAAAGCTAAGTGACGTTATCACTTCGTCTCAACGATTTTGGCGTTTTGTGGGCACTTTGTCTCCTCAGGACGCTGCATATTTACTTGGAAGGGAACAACCAAAAAGACAAAACCATTTGCTGCGTCTTGACTCTTAGATAGATAGATAGATATTCTTTATTAACGTGTTATTCCTCATTTAGTACAATAATAGACTAGTCTCCCATGAGTAACACAAAGAATTTAGAAGGAAGGAAAGAAATAATTCATAGTAGCAAATCCGAACAATTCACTGTAACAAGACTATCAGTAGTAAATAAATACATTGTCACGTTTGTCTACTAAATCGTCGTTTATCGGTCCTTAAATTTCTGAGGGGAATCATTAAAGCAACTTTCAGGTCGATACTCACTCTTTCGAAACAAATCGGGCATTAAAAAGAATTCAAATAAATTGTTAAAGTTAATGGTACACATTTGTATTTGTAAAAACTGAATCAGTTTACTTGATATTGAAATTGAACTTAGCTTATCCAGCTTAATAATTGTGTGCATTTGCAGGTCCGCATGATAAATCTACCACAGGTTTTGAAACACCAATTTTATTTTAATAAATACTTGACCACCAAACGCTGGTTTTCCCGTTATCGTAGCAAGTCCACCTTTTGATATACACAATAAATTATGCAAAGGTCCGCTGATTTAAAATATGAATTCCATTGAATGCACACCTCAGGAAATTGACCCGGAACAAACTTTGCTGTGCTACTTTGAAATGTACTAATGTCAATTTTCTACGGTCAATATTAAATGCACATGTCCAGTGATCTTTCACATGAGCAAAAATTGATTTTTTAACCCGCTGCAAAAAGGATTTTTGTTAACTATGAAACTCATAGAGATACAATATATCGATTGACAGAACCTGCAAGCTTGGTCTTAAGCATTTGCCGCGTAAATATCAAGCACCACAGTAGAATTTTGTTTCCAGAAAATAAAATGCCATCGCTTTTTCATACAGAGTGCAAAGTTTGGTGGCCCGTACCTTTGTAAGTTTTTGAGCAAAAACATGAAAAGATAGTCGGACGGCCGGACACATTACGTAGTCCTACAGGCCCAAAAGAAGCTAGGCCAAAAAGTACATAAATGGGTAAAATTCACCCGTAAACGTTTCCAATTTTCATAGGCATTAAATCAATAAAGTGGAACTAGGAAAGTCCGAATACCCGCAAGTCAATTTTAAAACGATGGTTATTTCGTTTTGTATTTTCTTCCCTTTAAAATTAAACTAATATTGATTACTTTAAAACATCAAAACAGTCCCAACTAAAAACTACCCAATGCGCTGAATTACCATCGATCGATTTCCCAGTTTAATTTATGTATTTAAGTCAATTTCAAACCTTCAGGACAGAAAATATTTTTGCACATTTACTTTGTCATTTTCGGTTTGCTCCCAGACAGCTTTATAATCTCACATTAAAGCGATCTGAACAATATACTTCAGAAACTTCTATTGAATCGTTGAACACGGCATAGCAGTCATCTCAACTATTGGGGCTTTAAAGGAACTTTCAGCGCTTCTCACTCTTCCCGAGTAAAATTTAAATCTTGTGTTTTATTTAAATTTTTGTACACATCATTCAAGATATTTTTTTAAAATTGTATTAAATTATTAATTCATTTCACAATACTGAAGAATATCAAGTAAAAAACAAAGCAGCGAAAAAAGTGCTTTTCGTCAACGTTGGATAACCAGAAAAAATTTAGCTTTATTCCTCATTTACTCACTCCACTCAGCTGAACTAGCCTCTTCAAAAGTTGGTGTAAAACTTCTAGCGATGTATTCTGAGAGACTCCATTCAATTGTCGAATTCATGGCTGGATACACGACACAAGTTGGAGCTTCTTGTCTCCTGTACGACAAGAAGCTACGTCTCATCTACGTAACTTCTTCAGCTCGAAGACGCTACTATGTCATCACAGGGCTGTTTGCTACTGTGTGGCTACTCTGCGCCGTGAGGACACTGAACGTCTATCTCAAAGGAACCCGAAGAGACTTTTCCATCTGCTTCGTCTTCACTTTCCTATTCTTTCTTGGGTTAGGACCCGTCGTCTACTTCGCCGGAAATGTGTCAGACCTCCATTTCGTCACGAACGGACTGTTCAGCTTCGCTCTTCCATTCCGCCGTAAGAAAACATTTGCAGAAAGTCAAAAAATTATATAAAAAACCTGCACCAAGCAGATTCTCCTAGCCCAGATAATTAGATTGCACACATGTTTATTCAGGTTGGGTAACAAATAACGTACCATTAATAAAGATTTAGGCCTGTGGAAGTTCACGCGAATTTAATGCGGCTACCTAGAGAGTTAACCTAAAATATTTTTTCCTCGATGTCCTCAGAAACTAACTAAGTTAAAATTGATTAATTAGTGGTTGCTAAGGGGTTGCACAGGGCCCTGAAATCTTAATTTCACTGCAATCGCTAGTTCAATAACAATGTACAATTTCTGGTCCGTAAGTTCGTTCTTGTTAAGGGACCGGTTGATGGTTTTTAGTGATTAGCAACCAAATTTCATTAGGTCAGTGGGGGTCGAATATTGCTCGTACAGTACTCGGGTGACCAATTTTCGACATACCCACCGTTTTACTTTGCTACAAAATTGGTTTAAAATCGAAACTCTTACACAGTCCCACCTATGATGATGAGCCAAGTCTCATCAGACCCCACTCACTGAGCGGCATCCGGAGTGACCCCCTTCCTCTGCACCAAAGTCATCCGTGTGGGTTGTAGAGAAGGAAATATATTTTCCTAATTTTTTCGTTTTCATTAAACCTTTGATAACTCTATCAGTTTTACATTTTTGTGGAAGTAAAGGGGTCACTCCGCGTTCCTCAAGGTCTTCTGAAGACATTGCGACAATCTTTCCGTCTGTATCTTAGCCCTGTCCAACGCATTGGTTGTTTTCCCGACCGACTTCACTTGTTTGACGTAGCAACTACCGCAGTTGGTAAGAAAAGACAGCATTCCTTTATTATGTTCTGAACACTTGAAAGTGCTTTTACAATTCTAGTAGCGTCGATTCAATACGAGGAGTTTGAGGCATAACTCGCTGCCAGATGCTAAGCTGTTTCTTTTGGTGAAAGTGACTGAGGAGGAAATTGAAACAGCTATTTCACTACTTGTAGCCCGAATGCAACTGACGAAGGAAGAACGGGAAAACCTGGAACGCGAAACTGTGGGCCCAAGCGTCAACGAGGAATGGAAAGTACAGAGAAGTAATCGATTGACAGCAAGTAATGCCGGGAAGGTTTACAGACTACTCGATACCACAAACAACAAATGCACCCTTCAAAGTATTCTCTATCCCAGATACCTCAGCCATAATGAGCACATTATTCGGGGAATAAATTTGGAACCAATTGCAAAAACGGTGTACAGTTTTCATCGGGGTCAGGAAGTCGTGGACTGTGGGCTCTTCGTAGATCCAAATAATGGAGTCCTTGCAGATTCCCCGGATGGATTGGTTGGGAATGAAGGAATTCTGGAAGTGAAGTGCACCAGCTGTAAGCCCATTGAAATCGCGTCTAGAAAGAGTACCTTCATGGAATTTACGAATGACGAGAAATCATGCGTATTATTTTCAGATCATTATGCAACTGTATGTGAGTGAGAAGAGTTTCTGTGATTTTATGGTGTTTCATCAACCTGAGGTTGGAACTGTGTGCGATGTCTATTTCGAACGAATTACTCGAGATGCAGAGACCGACGAACTTTGGATGAAGATGAAAACTAAATTGCTACGATTTTACATGAATGACATGGCTCCCGAAATAGTGGACCCTTTGTTCTCCAAGTTTCAGAAATTCAGAGTTCCTGTGTATCGACAGAAAGCGATCGAAGAACGCAAGATAACCTCAAAAAAGGGTGCCTCTCAATCTGCCGTGAAAGCTTCCCTACAAGGTCAGAACTAGCGTTCGGACACAAATATCCCGGTCTCAAAATTAGAAGATCAAAGGATCGTTGTAATCTACACGTTATTTCTTATTTGTGTGTCGCTTTCTCTAGTACTTTGTCAAATTTAGTTTCTTGTATTGCAGGAACCACTTAGCAATATCAACTGGAGCTGTTTGTCTTCAAGCTTTGCGTCATAATACCAGCACTATTCAGAAATCCGACTGTACCGGCATAATTAACTCAAAATCCCGCAGTAATTCATGAAATATCCTGTTCCGCACTTCCGCAAACGAAACAACTCAGCGAAAACGATTACAGTGATCTAAGTGCTTTAAAGTTCTTCCCGTGTTTTTTCTAAAATGTGTAAATTGGTGTTCAGAACTGTAAAAGCATTGTTTTCCTGACAAGAAATAGTGAAGTTGCTAATGGTCACTACGACCCATCAACCGGGCCCTTAAATCTGCTGTACGATGTTTAACAAAATTCACATGTTAGAAAACACTAAAGCACCACCCACGGGCTTCTAAGTTAACATAGCCTTCTCAATTTTTGATAGACACAATAACATATGCAAAGGTCTACTTGGTTCAAAATTTGACCTGATTCGGAATTTGCCCCTAACCAACTTTACAGTAGTTCTTAGAAACGAGCTTAAGTCCCGATTCTAGGACCCATAATACATCCGTATGTCCAGTGATATTTCTACATTGAGAAGGACTGAATTCTTCGATAGTAGCAAAAAAAAGTCTCATTTGGTCATGAAATACATAAGCTATGTCGATTATCAAAATTTGGAAAATTCTGCATGTCGGAACTTAAGCACCTGCCACATGAGTGTAAATCATCACAGTAGAATTTTGTTTCCAAATACAAAATGCCACCACTTTTTATAACAAACTGCAAAGTTTGGCTCGAGTAGCTTCACTAATTTTTTAGCAATTCGTGACATATACAGAATGACAGACGGTCGGACGGCCGGACACCTTACGTACTCCTATAAGCCCAATATTACCTGGGCTCAATGGCTAAAACTATGTTAACTTTCAGGAAACTGGATGCCAAAATTTGACCCCAAAACATATCCAACAGGAACTAAGCTAGAAATTTTGGTGATCACTACTTTCGTCCTTATTTGTGGATTCGGACCGCTAGCAGCTGTTGCCGTGGCCGTGATCTTCAAAGATTTGCCGCTTCTTCCCCATACAACATTTCCGCAAACTTGGCAATACTACTGGCTCATTTTGCTTCCAGAATGGGTTATCGTTTTTGCCCTGTGGAACGGCTTCCTTGCAGCTTTGGCCTTTCACTCCATCGCTGTGGCATTATATTACGGTACATAACCACATAATTAAGGGCTGAGAATTCAATCACACTTATTGATCGGATTTCCCCAAGTTCCAAGCATTTTTATAAGTAGAAGTGTTCAACCGATTTTCCACATTTCCTGTCACGATTTTACTCAAAGCTTAAGATCGAAATCTGATTTTATTTTTCCAGCGACAGTCGTTCCGCTTCTCACAACTGATTTCAAGGCTAACTTAAAACACGGCGAGTATCGAACCTCAAGCTCCCTTCGGAAGATGGAGAATCTACTAAGGGAGTACGGAACCATCGAGTACCTTCACAAGAGAGCGATGCTCGCCTACAGTCTCCCTTTACTTTATATTCACTCATTCGTGGGACAATTCATTGTGTACTGCAACTTCACTCTCTTGCGTCATCAAGATCAATTCGACTCAATTCTCGTCACTTTTCTAGGAATTGCTTCGTTTGGGATTCTCATAATATATACAAAGTTCTTAGAAACAGCCGGGCGACTTCACAAAAACTCCATCAAGGTTATCGCATCCTGGAAATTTATTAAACACGCCAACTCGGCTCAGGCAAAGCTTATGAACAGATATAGAAAACGATGTCGTCCTTTGAGCGCCTGCGCGTTTGATTTTTTCACGATTAAACGCTTATCGGTTCTAAGATTTCT
>JAQGAC010000982.1:0-16888 GCA_034696585.1 Isotomurus maculatus
CGTGACTTTATACTTTATTGTCATTGTCAAGACCAAAAGCAAAAGTTCGATGATGCATGTCAGTGTAAAAAGCAGATTTACTGGGTAGAGAGAGATGGCTAGAAATATACTTTTAAAATATACGGACGACAGTGAAAGACGTTCTGATTGGAAAGAAGGCAGAGGCATATTATTGTATATCCTTTGGCAAAACCCAACTGGTCCACATTAAACGTACAAGTTTGAAGTAAATGGCTATGTTATGTTTAACAACTGTTTGCAAAAAGCAAAAGCTGCTTCAGATTACAGATACACATTTTCGTTTTATCAATACTTTTCTGCACTACTCATTTGCAAAGCATTTGGTTCTTCAGCTCGTCGGATTGCTGGGTTAGTTTCGTGTATATGGGCTTGCTGAATATCCAGTCCAGACTTGAAGCATATTTTTTTGCACTAACTGGCTTCCCAATTCGAGTGCAAACCCGTATACTTCACCACTACCACTACACATATAGGTTGGAGAGAATGAGAAAACACACACTACTTTAGTACAGAGAATCTCGCTGCTCAAAGTACGAATGAAAAGTTAAGCTTCTCTGGCTGCCTCTTTTTCTCATCTGAGCCAACACTTCACTTTCCTGCTATACAACTTCTCCCGATCCTACTCTAATTGCGATATATAATAACAAGTTATCTGCATTTAACTAAAAGCGTGGTATAGTGTGGGTGTAGTAGAAAAAGGACAACCAATCACAATTCTAGAAAATGACGAGTCTTTTCATTTGTTCTATCCCTTCCATTGAAACTGCCAAACTACACGTGCAATCTGGCTAGAATTTGCTGTATGAACGATGTCAGTAGGCTTTCAGACTTGGGACAATAAGCTGTATTCACATACGAAACGAGTTTCTTCATCCAACTTCATCTTTGTTCACATTAAATAAACCACTTTGTTGTGTGCAGCGTCCATTTTTCATGAAACCTTTTACCATAATAAAAACACATTTCAATTTTCACCCAATAAAATATACCAGCTTATTGTTACCTAAATCACTACGTGTAAGATTTAAACCATTTCATTGAAAAGTGTTAGTCGATCTACATCTCTTCTCTGTTTGTTCATAAACAATATTTAAAGCTTTGTCACCCTCAAAGTTATACCCTTCGCATTGACATTTACCTTCCAAACACATTTTCAATATTTACATGTCAGTTTTGGATCGTTTTTGATCGATGGGACATTCAGTATTTGGGTAAGGAATATATATTTCTATTTATAAAATTAAGTGTGCGTGCAGTGACAAGAATATTAAATCTGAATTTATTACTGGACAATTCACATTCAAAGCATGTTAGAGACAAATGCTATACACTTAAGTATATTATAATCGTCAACCTTTATTCTCGTTTACAAAGGTTAATGTTTAATACTTAAGACTATACTTCTACTTTATTAAAAGGTTATGCCTACTAAATTAGTTTGTTGGAAGGAGCAGCAGCAGTTAGTAGAGGAACAAAAACTTATCTAGTGTACATAATTCCTCATCCACTTTCTTTTTCATGCAGCCTGTGTATGATTGTTTTATGATTATTACAAACTATTACCATTCCCGTCAAAAATTGACATCTGCATATTTCTGTGCAAAGTCTGTAAACGCTTTAATTTGTCAATTATTTCCCAAGTCATGATCGGCCATAATGTAATTAGTTAAATACTTTAAAACTTCCAAAAGCTTTATCAAGGCCTGCAAAGTCACGAAGTAACAGGGTAATGCTAATTAGAATGTTTTAAGGAACTCAAGTAACTACTTCAACTAATTGCCGCTTATCATGTGTGGCATTACATATTTTAGCATAAAGACCTCGTATATATTTCTATCTTCTAATGTACGTCAATCCAACTTAAAAGCTGTCTTTTACTAGTCACTCTCTTCCTTTATGTATTAATCTTTTTTCGAGAAGAATTACCACGAAGATTCTTCTGTTGAAAGTGAGCTGTGTTGTGAGGATACTGTTGACTCCCTGTACGAGAATCCAACGATAATGATGATAAGTATTGCTTAACCTAGAAGCTCATTAGATGTTGGAAGGTTGTACAGTTGACTCTAGCAGTTTAGAGTATTAACGAGGAGACATGTTTTGAGGTTGATTTCAGTATGCGGTGTGGTTGTACTGTTGTACAATGTACAGGATGTTTTACAGGACCATTTTATCATAAATTCCAAATTCCAATTTGTACATATTTCAATACAAAAAGTTTTGTAGTAAAATTCTCTAACTAAACTCCAATTCTGCGTTGAGTGTTTGACACCTTCCTTCAAACTCTCTACACACAGACAGACGTTTACTTCCTCCAGGAATGTGTACGAATATCCCCCACCCTGTCCAAACACTATAAACAGTGATTAGTGATTATTTATTGTTCATACGGCACAGCTCTACTTTGAAATTAGGTCGATTGTACTCTTAAAAGGTGCGGTGGCTTATGTGGCTACAACATGGCTTTATGGGAATACACCAACTTTTAGCTGTGAGAAGATAATAAAATTCATAAACCAGACACTCCCATCCGGTCGCTGAAAGAGTCAGTTCATGGACACACTTTCATACAGGAACAAGTAGGCACACACACGTGTAGTATTTTAATGAACTTAAAAGGTAATCATCGAATTCTTTGAAGGAGCTCATTAACAACTCTTCCCTTTTAAATTATGACACAAATTAAAGTGTGTGTGGATGACACTGACGATTATGAACGAGAAGGAGGGATCCTCAATACAACTTTGATAATGTAACTCTGATCTTAACAACTTCTTAAGAATTCTCGTCGTGTGCTTGAGTGAAACAAGAAGGGTTTACTTATTCCTTCAAAATACGACAAGCATATGAATGAAGATTTAAAGTGATATTAATTAAAATTCTAATTCCACTCTGTGTATAAACCTTTCAACATCACATTTATGTCTTTCCACACTTCACTTTTAATTTAGTTGTCATTTCTTAAAGACTTAAGTGTGAGTTAGAAAGATGTTTATAAACCTCCTCTCGTCCTTTATGATAACTTAAGCAGTATTCATATCTAAACCTAGATTTATCCAAACATAAAAAACAAAACTTTGCAAGGACACAAGCAAAAAATTGTAGAAGAAACTAGTGACCAATAACCTTCTTCCCATTCGAAGAAAAAGAATTTTATCGAGAACAATAATTGACTTGTATCAATTTTGCACGCATAGTTTGCATAGTGAGCCATGAAAATGTATCAAATAATCTTGAATCTAAAATCTAAACCATTTGCATGAAACCTCAAAGTTATTTTGCGGCTTCAATCGGCTCATCTTCGTTTGTCATTATTACATTGCGTAATACAAAGCAAACCAATAGTCATATTTACTGATTTAATGAAGATAAAAGCCCGTGAATAGAACTCACTACAATGAGCAAGGCGCCTCATCTGAGGGAGATCTTTATCATCATTTAATTCGCTTAAGGTTGAATATAATAGTTAAACAATAAGCGTTCTTCAAACTAATGTTACATCTCTAGCAACTCTCAAGTCACAATTGGAGAGTCAGAAATATTTGAAAGACACAGAGTGATATCTTTATTATTATTATTTGTCAAAGGATGGGCTCCGCAGGCCTTGAGAAATAAAATGCCTTATCATCAGTCTCTCTCTCTCCTTCAGGATGCAATAATGAAAAATGCACACACATCTACATAACATTATAACACGAGCCATCCTATCTACTCATTTACTGCAATAATGTTGCAGACTTTGAATTGAATTTCATTTTCCGCAAGAAGATATTCAACGGATCCCTTCATGCTAAAGTAAACTTTTGGAGAACGTTGGCATTTATCTTACTTCTCCATTATCATTCAGTGAATCTATGAAAGGTTGGAGAGAACGTCCAACATTGCAGGGATTTATTAGTTGGATCAAAATACACAGATGTACTTTGTAACTTTGTTATTTGTACTTGCTTCTGATATCTTAATTGACCCGTCCCGTTTCATATACAAGAAGTCGGTTGGTCCTTTTGCCTTCATTTAGTACGACACGTTTCAATTTAAGAGATAACCACACAGAACTAATTCTGAGTTTGGGGAAATAACACTGCAGACTGAGCCACACTGATGACTGAGGTGTTAGCGATAACGAAGTGAGTGATTTAAATTGCTGGTAAATCTAAACGGGAAATGAACTTCCTCCCGTGTAGGTGCAACGTGCAGGTTTAGATGGAATTCAACTCACAAATTAGTACTTTATAAGTGTGGAAGGAAATTGCTAATAAATTACCTATAAGCATTAAGAAAACACCCATACAGTCACCCACACTGCGGTTCACTCTGTGTGTTTTAAAGTTTCAATACTTTTAATACACTCGCAGCTTTGTCTCCGAGTGGATTATTTTTATGTGACTCCACGAACTAAATGTGTGGTGGTTATTTTCTTGTCACATCTCCCAAGTAAACATTAACTCGAGAGAGTTCAGTTTAAACCAGCTTTTGATTAAGTAAAATAATTTTGTGATTGCAGAGGAATGCAGCGTCTCAATATAGAAGCAGCTCGTAGGCAGGCTGGCCAAGACCTGTTGCAAACACCGAACCCAGCCTTAATTCCCCAGTCGTCTGGAGGGGGTGGAACTCCAATCTCCCTCAGCACTCCAGACATCCTCAACTCCCTCATCGCAATCACAAACCCATTCAATCAGTTTTTCGACTCCGCTCCAAGCGCCGCAAGTGAAAATGCTCCTCCAAATCAAAACGGATGCTCCACAACAATGGAACCCGAGGAACCACAGGAGAAAAAAGTCTTTGCCAATTTAGAAACTCCTGCGACAACTGCAGCAGCTATTCTTGCGTCAACGTTGTCGTCTTCTTCTAACTCTCTGACGGCATCTCATAACCACATGCTCCTGTCTCAAGCTTCTCTTAACGCACATCATCATCATCTCCAGTCTCTCAGTACCACCAACAATGGAGGAGGAGGAATTCCTACTTCCATACAGCTGTCCCAGCCATTACCATCCATGTCCCAAGTCACCTCATCTTCTTGTGGCTTATCCTCGGTATCTTCAGTGCCTACGAGTCTGCTCGGAGTTCCACTGACGTCTCACCTTTCCCCACAGAGTTCCCAAGGAGCCTTAAGCATGTCCCCACTAAGTCTTCCCGTCGCCTCAACTTCCGTGTCTTCCGTTCAATCGATGCGATCTCAACTGATCAAAGAAGGACTCAAGCTGACGATCCAGACGAAGAGGAAGAAAAGTGGGAAGGAGGAGTTGGACGTCAAGTCAGAGTTGGTCGCGAAGCGTCCGAAGCGAGAGGAGGTAGAGTTGACCTCTCTTCTTGACTTCTCTATTTCAAATGACTCCAATGAGTCTATCTCACAACAACCAACTACTTCTAAGGTTCCCCATCCAAATTTTCATATTTTGTTTGGCATTTGACTTTTTTACCAATCACCTCTTCTTCTACACACGTTAATCCATTGTGCCAGAGTGATTGCCAACTTCTTTCTTTATTAATCCTATTTGACTGCTAAATTACTTTGGGCCAGTCCTTTCCGACAAACACATTACACACAAAGTTAAAAAGTATTAAAGTAGCCAAGAAAAAAACCTGTATTTTTGTTCATTTTTGCCTTAATATCCCTCACAGTCACTTTTTACGTGTTGACTTTTCGTGTAGCGCAATGTGGAAAATAATAATGATTAGCGTGGTAGAATGTAACAACCCTAAATTATTCTCGTGCACATTCCTCCGTCCATACTGGTCACAGTACAGAGAGACTACGAGGCTTCTCACAAGCCTTGAATCTTTTCCAAAAATTTGATAATTTGTCTTAAATTGATAGTTTGTTGTTTGTCTTATGATTATTCCCTGGATCAAACCAAGGGGAACAGTAGGAGGTCTGATGTTGTGATATATGGTCTTTGTGGTCGTGTGGCTGCTGTGGCTTGCCCATGAATTTTTCCGTCTCACTATACATAAAAAATTCCCAAGTTTAATTAAAAATTGATGTGATTTTGTGTTGATTGCAGTTAACCCCGGAGGATGAAGAAAGGCGTAGAAGGAGACGAGAAAGGAATAAAGTTGCAGCTACGAAATGCAGAAACAAAAAGAAGGAAAAGACCTTCTTATTAGTAAAGGTGAGTTTTAAGTAACTTCTGGGAGAGAGAAGCGTTCAGATGGAACTCTATAGGGAAATTTGCAGTTAGCTGAAAGTAATAAAAAAGAAGCCCACACCTTTTCCCCAGCCTAAAGCTCATTACTCGACCTCTATAAGTTGTAATTAAGCTTGAACAAACAACTCAGAGATGAACATCTGAAATCCCCAAAAAGGCATATTTACGATTGTCTTGCGTGTTTTAGCTGAACTCCCACAAAGCTATCGCAAGTTTGGAAAGAGATCAATTAAACCCTAATTATTTTACACAACGCAAAAATAGCTTTTTTAGATAACCTCGTAAATCTTCCTTCTTGTGTCTTAATAAAGAATGTCTTGTGATTTTGTAGGAATCGGAGGTTCTGGAAACTGACAACATTGCAATGAAAAACGAGATTTCCAAATTGGAAGAAGAATACCAGCGGCTCTCAACTCTCCTTGCGTCCCACACGCCCAACTGTTTGATGAATTTGACAGGACATCAAAATCTCCAAAATGCCAAGGGACCTACAAACGCCACAACCACCACCACGTTGTCTTCTTTAAACGGCTCCACAAGTAGTAATAATAATAACTCTAGCCATAACAATAATAACCATTCAAGTGCCATAATCGGCGGAGGAGGAGGAGGTGGGGGAGGAATGCCTTACTCCGCAATTGCAACTGCAACAACTATTTCTCCAAATATTGAAATGGAGGATAATGATGATAAGTATGGAGATTCTCTATTCACGCCAATCAGCAGTAGCCATCAACTTCATCTCCATCATCCTAATCACCATATCCTTCAGCACAATAATAACAATAACACAACGAACAACCACTTTGTGGGAGGAGGCAGTAACGGTGGCTCTGGGGGAAACAACGGACCCACTTCCAACATGAAGTTCGACTACTTCCAACAGATCAATTACAATCAACCAATTCAGCTGTCGTAGTCTCAAAATCCCCAGAAACTGCGAATACACATTTACTTCACACACACACACTTAATTACCTTCCTACGACATCTTTAATTCAACGAATTATTCAAATATTTGCAAATTTGAGTATACCAAATTTTTAAATCTGTGATAAATACATTTTTCCTGATTTCCATTTTATTCAAATGAACAGGACTTAAGCAGAGGTTTTACGAAAATACCAACGGACAGAAAATAATACCCGTGATTTTATTCAACATTGTTTACCGTTGTTTCATTATGTCTTTCCGGTTTATATGCCTTAATGTTCTGAAATGTTACTAATAAATATTACATTTATTACACACACGTTTTAAAGGTATAAAGTTATAAATGTTATTCTTGTGCTAGCACAAGGGATATACACGAAATATTTTAATCTAATAAAAATATTTATTTAGATTGTAGATGAACATATTTACCAGTTTTATGAATAGTTTTAAGGATGTCGATCCGTAAATGATGATGCTAAAAGGTGGTTACAATTACCTGATACACAATGAAACGTAACTTTTAAGGAGCTTTGAGTCTTTATGGGACTGTTGACTATTGTGAAGAATTGCTGTGTGTTTTCTTTTTAATCATGTTATTATCAAAATATATTTTAATTCCTGTTTTCATTTGCTTTACGTTCCAGGTTAACCTTACATAGAAGGCTTTGTACAATTTTAAATACGTTGAATCTTCTAAATGTTTTACATTTAGAAGATTTGAATTCTGGAAAGAGTTTCGTTAAACTTCCTAAAACCCTAAAATCAAAGCTATAAAAAGTATAGTTCGTTTTTCACTTGTTTCTCACTTATCAAAGTGTCCATAAGTTCATTGTTATTATTTTTCCGTTGTTGATTTACTTAAAAATTAAAAATGTTAAAATATTCATGTTTCATGGTTAACACAGCATTACACACAATCCTGTGCATTTCCTTTTGATTCCCTACGCATAAAATCTTGTTTAGATTTAACTAGTCTTAAGTTTAAACCAAGATTTCATAAATGTATGTCAACTGTCAGATTTTTTCCATACTTTAAAGTAAGGAAAGAATTGATACGTAAAATAGTAAGTACTGTGTACTAAATTATTGATGATGCTATACATTGTAATTTTAAATTTATAACCGAGCTATTCTTACTCTATCGTCTAGACTAGAAAATTATAAAAGCTTTCTTAAGCAACGCAACAATGCAAAATTGATTGATGTCGATGTATTGATCGTAATAATGTCAATAATCAAGTAATCATTTATTATTATTCTTTCAATCTGAATATTAATTCTTGTTGCATTCAACTTGTTTCACAAATTGCTAAACTTTGTGCTGTAAAAGTTAATTTGTTCCGTTGTGCAGAGTTGTTACATGTTATCAATGCCTAAACTATCATTTTAGGCTGTCATGATCCTTTCTTTCGGTTAGACTCAAAGTTTCAAAAATTGTGAATGTTAAAGTGGAAAGTTTCAAAAAATAAACTTTTTGACTGTATTAAATTAGGAGCATGAATTTCTCTCAGCACATAACTTTACATTATAATACACTTCAACAGCATTTAGTTGCACGTTAAAAATAAGCCTCATTCATTCGTAACAAAAGAAGTACTACGCACTTTCAAAATTTTTGGCATTGGCATTCATAATTTTCTAAAGAATCTCCTACACCGACACGTGCACGTAAGAAAGTGGGAGTAAAAAGTGCCAAAAAAATGTGGAACGCTTCACGATTTTGCGTGTCATCCTTGCGCAGGGGCCATGCTAATCTTCTCTGTATCGTTCCAATTTTAGTATATGCCAGCCCGAAGGCCAGCGAAGGTAGAAGGGCCAAGCTGAGTATATATACCCATCAAACATGCACCAATTTACGCTATCTTACTACTGCAGCAACAACCATTTTACAGGCGTATAAAACAAATTTTGAAATTCAACTAAATTTTATTGTGTTTATAGTTTAAGTAATAATACTTTGGTGCATTAAAAAATGAATTAAGTAATCAATTACTAGTTAAATTAAATTGATGAACATCGTTAGCCTGGTTTACCATTAGGGTGGTGGTGGTGAAGGGATGACGAAGCCAGGCGAGTGAATTGAATACTCAGCAGTTGAAGTAGAGCAGACGAGATGACGCGAAACGACTGCTTAGAATTTTGATGCTGAAGAATCTGAGTATGTTGCAGCCTATACAAATTCATGTGTTTGCAAAGTCCTAACGTATAAATCACACATTTGTAGATTGTAGTCCTTTTGTAGGCCCAATTCTGTTAACTTTCAATAAGGCTAAGAATAGTGTAGATCTTTTTGTAACTGCTTTTAGTGCTTGTGAAAAATCCAAAGCAAAGTGTCAGAAAAGCTGCTTACTGCTGTTTAGAAAGCATTTTCGCGAGAGAAAAAACTTCCCTATGAATTTTTGAGTCCAGTTGAATCTCTTGCATGGGTGCCTATGAAATGATAAAGTACTTAGGAGGGCGAAACTACTTCGATGCGCATCAAAATCTGTGTTTAACTGAAATATTGGTCGGTTACGGGATTCTTCTTTCACTTTGTGAGAAAGTTGGAAGTGTTGGTTGGTGGTAGCCAAGAAATAAATCAGTTGGTGACAATCCTTTTCTCCTTGTTCAAAGGATTTTGGATTTTGGTTTTACTACTCACGAGTTTAAGAATGTTGAATTGCTGGAAGAAGACGGGCTAGAAATGCTTCGCTTCCTTCCTCCAACCTCACTGAACTTTCATTCTTCCAGAATATTTATATATATCTGATTACATTATTCCCTACTCTCTTCTTCACTTCAATCTGGGTCGACCGTCTTCTCCTTTCTGTCCTCCAACGGAGCTTTCTCCTCGCTCTCCCACGTCCTTTCTTATTGATGGCATTATTATCATGAACATTTATAATGAATGTGTGTACATAATATATTATTACATACACATATACTCACTACATGTTAAAAGAGAGATTTCTCCTCAAAGTGGAAAGTCTTCTTTATTATGTGGGCCCAGAATCTTGTATTTAATATGTGTGAATGCGTGTGGAAATGAATAAATGAAACTTTCTTCTCACAAACATTCTCAGATTCCCAAGAATATTCTTGTGAGAAGCGATACTGAAATTATTATGCAAGTATGAACTCATTCAGCGAAGTTAGAGGAAGAAGGAGAAAGGATCGGCTCCAGGAACCACCACCACCGCCACAGGATGTCAAAAAAGCACGAGACGCTGCAGTACGAGAGAAAAGTGTTGGCTGGGAAGAATGCTTACTACTAACATTATGGCAAGCTAGGTGGTTGGTTAGGACAATAGTCTTGATTTATGATGTCTAAACCCCACGACAGGAAGGATTTAGACGATTTAACCTTAATCTGCAAAAGTCTTTTGATGACGACACAGTAGGCAGGCCAAGGATACCCCCTTAAAAGAAGAAGATGAGACTCTCATATAAGACGAACATCTTCACACACTAACAATAAGTGTCTCTCTTACATTTCACCATTCTCATTCCCGGCCTCTCTTCGTGCTTCGTCCCACATTGATACTTAAATATTCAAAACATTTGCATACAACACGCTTAATATTTCTCTGTCTTTTGTGATATACCGAATGCTTGAGCTTATTTTTCGCCTACTCCCGTCTAAAGTTTAAATAAACACGGTACAATTGTACTTATTAAAATTCAGCGTTATCTTTCCTTCCTTCTCAAAGAGATAAATTATTACTTCCAAACTTGAGACAATAGATGATTATGATAATTTACAGTTCATCTTCTTCATTCCCTAAATTCTTTTTAAAGCAACAAAGCCTGAGGATAGAAGCGAAACATCCGGCTTCATATTAACAGCGTGGAACATCGGATATCTCGTAAATAGTGAGTGTTCAGCGTTTCACCCGCACTACATATTTCTGCAAAAAGAAATAAACCGCAGAAAAGTAAAATTGCTCTAGGAAGAATTAATTACGAGTTGCTAACCGCACACAGTTATCTGGTTTTGGTCTCTTCATTATTTATCTTTTCCCCTCCTGTTGCCTGTTCCATTCTCGTTCCTTTTGCCTGTGGTTTCGCGAAAACTACTATTATAAGGACTTTCAGAGACGTACACAGTCTCAACTGCCTATGCTCAACTTTACTTACTTCTGCCAAATCGATGTTACGTTCTTACGTTCTGCAAAGTTAGATTCTTCCCTCTTCGTTATATATATCCCACTTGCCATTTATTGAATATTTTGCTAAAAATCGATCACAACGAGTGAACGAGTTGCTCAAATATTGGGTAGTTTATTATGAAGTTCACTGCCTAAAAATTGGAGAAACTGGTTGTGTTCCAGTTTGTTCTCTTTTACTTTGCTGGTGAACAGGAGCCACGCCAAACATGCCTTGAAACGGAATATTTTAACTATCTATACTCTAGAAAACTCACTATGAGTTAGATTCCTTAATCGGCCCATTTGATTTGGTATCGTCATTACAGATTACATAAAAGTGCAATTTTCCCAACATGAACCGTCATTGGAATTCAAGTAGTATTAATCTTCCCCGCAATTGCTATCCTGGATTGGGAATTGTGTCATTGGTGAGTTGAAATTGATTAAATTCCTTAACTCATAAACACATTGCAATCATACACGTATACGTACTGCAATTTAAAATTTAATTTCATACAATTATAAATAAATAATTCTAGAATTTTGTCTTAAGATTATGGGACTAGGAGTTATATCCATCTCAGCATACACAATGTCCGAAATCCAGAAATTAAATACTCAAGGAGATCCAGATGTCGGAAATAGTAGGAAAGGAGCATCCGTTCTCATTTTGGGAGTAGCAATTACAGCACTCATATTCCAATGTGTGGCCTCCTTAGCCATGATGATTTCCAAACAGCGAGTAAGTCATCACGCTTATCCTTCATTACCTTCGCTTTAGCCTCCACGGGGAATTGATATGTTAAAGTTGCAAACACTTTATTGATTATCGATTTCAGTTAAATACTTTTTTTCCTAAAAACACAGGAAACGAGACACCAAGTGGTTGGATTCATTTGTGGCCAATTCCTCATTCAAACCTTTCTCATAATATGCTTAGCATTAGTTCTGCACGAAATAAAAAAGCTGTCCCAATCATCTTCATCAGATGGACACCCAATAAGAGGAGACCCATTCGAAAACCAACATCAAAAGCTACTCGGCTTCGGATTCTGGATTCCTCTCTTACTTAACATAATCTTCCACATCGTGGTTGTATCATATCTTGTCATCGCTGCTATTAAATTAAGCACCAGTCAATCCACCGATAATGAGGAGATGACAGCGATAGTTGTTCACCGAAGAGTTCCGTCCAAAATTCCTAAGGACAAACGATACGGGCTTAAGCCGGACAAACCAAAGAAATAATACCAATTAATTCGAGAGTACTATTTTCGTCAGAAATTCAATTATAAGAATAAGAAGACAGCGTATGGAATTACATTCCTGAAAGATCCACCATTAAAAATATGCTAAGCTGCTTCACGCTAGAACTTGACGTAGAATTTGATATCTCTTGACTAATGATCCATACTCCTCTGTCAGTGTACTCCCACCCAATGATGGCTCTATTAATAGATGAGTCATATCCGTGATATCAAGAGTCATTAATACTTCTACAGTGCTGTACCTTACGCAATAATAAAAGGATTAAAATAAGTGCGTTATTCTGTTCTGTGAATTAATATCCCTACGCTGTCTACTGTTCCACGTCAGAGAACATGAGCGTATAAATAACCTTCTGCTCGTCGGGACATAGTTTACAGGGAACGAATCATGATTGCCGTAAAACGGATGCATAAAATAGGAGAAGACATTAAGAGGAATTATTATGTGAGAGCAAGAAGGCTCCGAAAAAGTCGTGTGAAGAAAGGGTTGCTGGATAAAAAGATTGTCATATGCATTTCTTTCTAGTCAGTCATCATCATCATTCTCGTCATCAGATCTCGGCAAGATAAATGATTATCTCTTTCCTCTCCTAACTCTCCCTTCCTTCCTTCTGCCTTCACTCCTAAAGCCTATATTTCCATTAGCTGCTCCTTTAAAGTTTTTCAGACTCACACGATTTACATTTTGTTTGGTGACAGGCCTCCGAAGCCTCAACAATAGGGAGAAGACACAGGAGAGCCTTTTTACTCTCAGGCACTTTATCAGTTTTTCCTTTCACCCAACCTCCTATAGATGTAATCTATCTCAAAGGAAAGTATATGCAAAGGAATCCCTATCACTTGGAATAAAACAAGCAGCCTTCTATTTTCTGCTGTACACTGCATTTCGGAATTGCCAATTTAAATAATTACTTGGAAGCAGCAAGAGAGGAAGCAATTTTTCTACTTAAAGAAAGAGGCGCAAGAGAAGACACTGGGAGTTCCGTAAAACTTTAATCCATAATGGTTTCCATAATGGGGAATGAATAGATGCATATGTGCTTTGCACTATACGAAATAGACACACTATATCGTTTATAAAGACGAGATGAAGAAGTGCAAGAACAGATACCAAATGACAAAAGGTTATGTGGGTTGGAAGAATGAGACAAAATTAATGACTGAGGGGTTCAAGTCTTTTGATCTGGGGTGTCTTATGATATTATTTCCTTTCTTTTTACATTTTTCCCATACATACACGCGGAACTTCAATCAAGACGAACGAATTGGAGACAACAAAAGTGGAAAGTTTATATACGGAACTCCGCTTTAATTTAATGCATGCACAAAATCACAACAGCAGAACTACAAACTAGGAAAAGGCTGAGCTTTGTAATGGTGTGGAGGACTCTTTTCAACTGCAATGAATATCACAACAAAAAGTGTAATAAAAATGGGTGCGACATCGTTCATCCTTCTACTTCAGCTCAATACTCGAATACTCATGGCACCACGATGATGATGATGATGATGGGTGAGAAATTGTGAATACCGTTGTTGCTGTACGAATCACATCCCACACTGGATAAAAGTATGAGAGCTAGGAAGGAAATACTAGCAGCGGAAGGAAGGAAGGAAGTCAAGAAAGGCTCCGGATGAAAGGGGAAGAGAGCAATGTACATTCAATAATCATAATGCCATGTGAAATATTATTAAGCTAAGTACAGCAGAATTCTCTACACACCAAACAAGACTTCCTTTAAGCCTTAAGTAGCAATGGGAAGAAACAACTCATCAATTTATAATGAGGAATTTTGTGTGTTGTGTAACACGGCCAAAGAGTTTTCGTGTGATTTAAATATAAAACCTGAGCGAGTAACAAGTAACAAGCATATTTACACATGGAGATGAAGAAGATGGGGATAATTAAGTAAATGGAAAAATAAATAACCACCCAACCTTTAAGTCACAGGTTATCTCATAAACTAAACAGATAAAATGCAAAAACAGAGACGTTGATGAAAGTGCATCAAATTAGAACAAAATAAGATATCTCCGCACCTTTCCACGTTTCTACCTCCGTCGAAAATGAAATTAATGATCCAACAGTCAAGAGACAGGAATTCCCTCTACGTACTGTTTACACTTAACTGCTCAACCAAAAAATAACTCAGACTTCAGACAAAGTGTGTTCTATTTCGTTGACTTTTCCTCACTAAATCAGCGCTAGACATTTGCTCTAATGAAACACAAGCAATGAGTTAGTAGTTGATGACATGATTGCACACACAAAAATTTAGTTCTGTAGTTCTTATGCAGCGCAGTAAAAGTAGAGCAGTTTTATTTTTTGAAGACAGAATTCTCTGTGGAAAAAAGGGAAACGCGGAAGGTGACCTATATATTTTTATTTTTACACAATCCTTCTATCATATTATTTAAACACCTACAAGTAAACCTGAAGGTGCACTATCATTATTTACCAGACAATATTTTCGGCCTTTTTCTAACACACAAGCTTGTTTTACAAAACGATGTGAAAGTTTAAGGGCAGGTTGACAAAAGAGTCAAAGAATACGAGCTGCAATGCACCGGATGTGTCCATCCCCTCCGTGTCTGTCGTTAACATTGTTTATGAATAGTAAAACCTGGTTAACAAATGATATACAAACAACATTGAGCTGGGAGTTCAATGCTGCTATACTTGTTTATGCTGACAGAAGCCGTAGTATGCAATGAGGTGACCTATTGGAGGATGGCCATTTTTGTACCAAAGCTTCAGCATTGTCTCGTAGAAAATGGACATGACATGACATCAATGACGTCGCACATACATAAGCCAGCAAGGCAATAAAGGAATATAATGCAGGTTTCAAATAATAATAGTGTCAGTGTCACAAAATCTTGTACAATGCCCGACAGACTAAAAGAATGAATGAACTATTATATTTCGTGAACTTGTTCCCAAGCTCAATTGTATTGCATAGTGTGAAGCAACTGACGAGACGGTCGACGAGAGAGAGTAAATATTCCAAGGGTTTCGTTGTTGCCTCAGCTATGCGATTCATTGACAATAGATTGAACATACACACTGTCAGTGTCAAGTTCACTTTTATAGCAACTGTAGTTTCTGACCAAATCAATTATTACGTAGTTTAATACTCGTGTGTGTCTTATTCCCTTCTTTCCTGAATCTACTTTCCAAAGCAAATTAAATTTGATCTCAGATTTCCTTAAGGATTTTTTTGTGAGATTTTAGTAAATATTCATTTCCTTCCTTCGCCTTACTAACGTCAAATGTAAGTGAACTCAGCTGTAATTTACTAATCAACTTTAATGGTAATGACGACATACGATTAAAAGGATTGATTGCTTCCTGAATTCTCTAAAATTCCTCTTAAACTGGTTCAAACAAATCACCCGGATCATTTACAGTTTATCTGGACAATCACAGCAGTAAAGGACTTATTGAAAGTGGGAAATAATGTAAATTACTCTAAGCCTACTGCAGTCAAGAAACGATTTCAAATCCATGGAGGATTTAGACAGCATCTGATAAAACTGACTAGGAATTAGGACAAGAAGGTTCTTTTAAAATGAACACCATGCATAATTATAGGACACTGGGTAGATTCCCACGAACAGTTTCTGTGATGTATCAAGTGTAACTCCCAGCCAGTGACGAAAAACATCTTCTGTACAGCTTAAGCTGCAGCAAAGCACCTTGCATGAATGTATGAAGTGTACAAGTAAACTACAACTACTTGTCTAACATTGTATATGTATGTATTTAACTCGACCCAAAGTGTTACTATACAGATTGTGAATAGCTCAGATGTTGTTTTTTGATGAATGGTGGACAAAACAGGGAAGATTCATTCGTGTGGTAACTTTTCATCAGAATGCACAAGAAGTTGTGTAGACTGTGTAATGGTCTTTTGTGCAAACGAAGGACACGGAGTGTGGGACGACGAAGAAACAGAGATAATACCGTGTGGAAGGAAAGAAGGTGGTTGTAAAGATAATGATGTGATCTCACTATCATCATTGCTTCCTTGATTCTCATTCTAACCGACGACGAACTACACAAACATAGTTGATCAAGTCTCTTGTAGTTTCTTCTACGAGAAGACTCAGAAGCAGCCAAAGAAAAGACAAAGAGCAAGAAATAAATCTGTCTCCTTCAGCATGATTTATTCTCCTACCAGTCTTAACTTCACTACAGCCCATACCCCATGCATTGATCAGCCTATCGTAAAGATTGGAACTAATGATTGAGTTATAGATTGAGTCGGGTAACCTTTACCACTACCAGCTATCAAGCAGGTTGGCTTGACAAGTTCGATTTTGTCTGCGTTATTCCTTATTTTTCTGGGAACCAGAGACACACTGGAATACAAGGAGATATTGC
>JAQGAC010000983.1:0-16886 GCA_034696585.1 Isotomurus maculatus
GCTATTTTGACCGGACACTTCCCATTCACATACAGCAAGAACAAAGATGGAACTTATGAATTCAGATTCCAATGGATTCACTGGAGCACACTCCTTTACATCGTCAATGGAATATTCACAATCGCTTTCCTCTTGTCCGGAATAATCACCATTTTCTCTATAACATCTCGACTCAAAATATTCAAACATCAGAAGCGACCTATCCAAAAAGAAATTCTCTTTTACGAATTGGTCCTCATCAAAAGACATTACGTCTTCTTGTGGAGTCTTACAGCAGCTGGATTCTGCAGTGTAATTGCACTTGTGCACATTTTCATCAATAGAAATTACTTACCTTCAATTTACTCGTATTACTTCAGGTGATCCTTCTTCCTAACTAATTGTATTACGCGACATTATATGGTGAGAATAATTCACACTATTTTGTAGAGTCGTTCGTCTCCTGCATCTCGACCTTCACGAAGGAACCAAAACATCAGGACTTGTGATGATAGCCTTCTACTTAATCACAACAGCCGGAGTTTACATCATGGGAATCTGCAAGTTCGCACCTATGACTGGATCTGTTCCTCTTATCGTCGGAGATTTCATGTACGGACATTTCTTCGGCGTGCAAGACAGTGAAGATGAGATTTGGATTTTAGAAAATGATAAGAATATTCGCTTGAAGCTCCAAATACTCGGAGCCATCACCTTATTCATCATCTACATCTCCTCGAAGGCCACCATCCTTCTCTTCATTTTCCATTGCAAAGTTCTTCGAAACGCATTTGCTGGTTGGAATGGACGTGCCTACATTTACATGATGAAATCTGCAAAGTACATGGTCACAGAAGAAGGAGCCGAAAGACTTAAACTGATCTACAAAGATCACTGCCTCATCTTAGACCTTATGGAAGGACTCAACACAAGCTTTGCTTTTGTTATTGAAACATTCTACGCTTTGCAAGTAATATTTGTGTGCTTAATATTTACACGTTGATATGAATCTACTTCCTAGAATTTTTGACAACCCTCTTTACTCACCTTGAAATTACAATCTGTTAGATGGGTGCAGCATTTTTTGAACTGTACTTCTGTGTCAGAACTGCCTACGCAGGTTACACAACAGCAGACTCTGAGCCTGACGGAGGAAATTATTTCATACGACCAAACGATTGGGCTCCAGGAGTTATAATTCTTGTACAAACTCTTGTTTTTGTTATCGTAACGTCCAAAGCGGCTTCAGACGTGGGAGAGGAAGCTCTCGCTGGAGTAGACATTGTGAGAAGGCGAATGTTCCTCCGGAGAAAGACAGACGAAGATTTGTTTTTCCAATTAAGTATGCAAAATAGCTTTGACTCGTACCGACGATTTGACATCGCAGGTGGACACTACGGATATATCAACAAGGACTTTATTCAAGGCTGGATTAACACAATGGCTGGTTACTTCATTATTCTGTACCAGTTCCAGCCGCTCATGGACGAAAGTCACACAGACGATCCGGCAAAAAGGGGAGTTATTGGGAAGTTTCTACAGGAGTTGGAGGGTTTACCGAATGATTGGGAGATAGCCCCACCAATTGCTTCCATCATTACCAATGAAGATTTGGTAGTAAAATCTGGGTGAAGCCTATCAATCATGACACATCTTATAAAAAACACTATGAGCTATTGACAAGCAAATTACGACCTTTTACATCTCTCTGAATTCTGAATAATTTTATTTATATACAATTTTAAATGAATACAAAATGCTTCTTTACTGAACCGATTTCACACTAGAAATAAAGTTTGGCAATAGAAAGAAGCTATAGAAGCTGTGAACTAAAATCAACGAAGTATATTAGGTCACGATCACAACATGTCGAAATACAAGAAGGCTTTAAAGATGAGCTGAGTGTTCAAGAGCTTAAAAGACTTTTTAAATGAAAACACGATAAGCTTATAGTACACGTATATTTGTATAGGATGATAGGATGTCTATCCCAATTGAAGGAGAATGTGTGTTTATAATACAGTTCAATAGTTAGAGGCTAAGTGCGTAGGCAAATGATGAAATCCCGGATTCTCGGGTTGTATAACCGAATGAGAAACAAAGATCCTAGGGACAAAACTTTCATGAAAAGTATCCGAGTTAGTGAGACATTGGATGAGATCAAAGCGAATACAATTCTGTCCTGTGTCTCCTCCATTGAATTTCTTACGAACCTTTGATGGTGTTGATGATAATGATGAAAAGTCTTTGGTGAGTTTCTCTCTGAGAGGAAAGAAAAGCTCGGCGAAGCTCCGTTTGCTTATTTAATTTTCAAAAGAGAGTAGTTTAAGAAATTCACTCTACTTGTTAAGTTTGCTGTTTTAGAATCCACTTGAAACGTCTTTTTAAAAGACTCGTGATCGTCTGTGTGTCTTTAGTTGGCTGTAAAGGTTCTGAGATCTTCGAATCTCAAAAAAGACAAAGCATGTTGAAGGACAATGAAAAAAGGGCTAAGGAAAGTGGAAATGGGAAGCAACAGCCCAACAAGTTTCATTCTTGTTGTCTTTGTTGCATTCAGCCGAAGACTGGGTCACTTTTAGTTGGATGTATTAATGTGGTACGCCCTCATTGTTATTTATTTAAATTATAAAGATGGCTATAATCCAATTTATACTTTCTTCTTGTCTAAGATTATCGGAGGACTTGGTTTGTTTACTATGTACACCGATGGAACCAGAACTAAGGAGAACATCGACATCCTCCATGAAGAAGCCTCTGATGATTCCACATCGTTTTTGAGAAACGCTAAAATCCAACAGGATTTAGATTATTTGACCCAATGTACGCTGAACAAAATTACCTCAGAAAATTCTATTAATTCCCTTGTCATTTTAATTACTGAGGAATGAAGCACTCAGAGTTTCTTTCCCCCAAGTCTTTTATTCAGGGACTAATAACCCAAATATCATTTGACTCGTTTGACTCATTAGAGATTTATTAATTGCTGGGAGAATGGAGTTATTTATCCTGTCAAACATTCAGTACACACACATTCAGTGTATATGGTGCAGCACTGAGCAAAATTATCTTCCCAGTTCTAATTACACAAAGTAATTGGATTGCATCAGTAGAATGTGGCTATTTATTAGACTCCACATTTGACATTAAATTAGGTTTCCTACATCTCCCAAAAGCCAAAAAGTCCTTTCATTCCACTAGGCTTGGCATACAGATGAAGGAATGAATTGTGCTAAACACGTCTCACATGTAATTCCAGATTACTGGAGCGTCCTACTTGCCTTTGCCTTCCCTAGCGTTCTCACATTGCTCACGGGACTCTTCGTAATTCTGGCGACAGCTAAAGTGAGTCAATTAATTTTTGAAATCATCATTCTTCCCCACTGAAGCAATGTAGGCTGGCTGTGAGTAACATAACCCATTTCCATTTGAATTAGCTACATGAGCTCGATAATTTTTCTCCCAAGTTCTACAGAACTCGCAATATCGTGTTTTTAAATGAAGAAAGGAATTACGAGGAGTGTAGTAATTAATCCGATTACATTTGTTAGTGTCAGAATGGAGAATTAGGCTGCTGAAGTTGAATGAGTTGTTTCCATTATTTAAGGGATTTCCTACAATCGCTCTCTGAATTTTGCAACACGAAGAAAGAAATATTCCAACCCCCTCTTAATTCTTTAATTGACTGGTGTTTAATTCCCTGAATTGTAATTATTTTGATGTTGCAGACGAACGAGTATATCATTCTGATTTCTGTTCTTCTAACGGCAATCTTGGATGTTGTGTCTCTCTCCATTGGAGGAATTTTGTACTTCGTCTTACACGCTGAAACATCTTTGTGGATGCCCATTTGCTTGTGGGGAGTAATTCAACTTTACTTTATTATGGTTTTGATGGATTTCAGAACAAGGAATTCGAAGAAAGAAACTGGAAAACACGTAAGAGTTTAGTGCGGTAGTATGTGGTTACTTAAAAGTTCCTCTTATGCCTTATGCAACCAACTCCTTTGTGGGCTATTGTGTACTTTAAGAGCACTGTGATACTATTGGAACGCAATAATAAGGTCATAATTACGCCAGTAATTTGTGTAATACTTAAACTTAATCATTATAAATATAAATAAGAGGATTAAACTTGATTTATGGAATGTGAAATGCCTATGAGGTATAACCCTTTTGTAACGTCATACCAAAGATTTGAAAATACTTCGTATTTGAGTTGCGGTTTCCCAACGAAAGATTTTAACAATTACATTACTATTTCAATATCATTCGTGTATGTGGTATTTCTTATAAAATATTCAGATAGATAAGATCTCAATTATTGCTTTTTTGCTTCATATTTCATTTGGGGACTATCATCTAATGCATAAATCACCGCGTCAAAAGAAATTGTTTGCTGATGGGTCGCTACTTGCGTCAGAAGACAGGCAAATTCGCATCCGTAAACCGTTCTCACCTTATTGACATAACTAACAACAACTTGTACAAAGAAATGCTGTGTATGGCTTTACGTCGTACTGTTGAGTAGGGTTTGTACTCTGAAACTTTCAAGTCATGGTTTACTTATAGTGAAAATACCTATGAAAAGCCAAGTACAAATGAATCAGCTTTTCTGCTCTTCCAGCCATATTTTCAGCAGGACCATTCCACACATTGAAGCTACAAATCCACGGATAGTAAGAACCAAAGAATAAGTAAAGCCGAGTACATCTGTCCTTAAAATCTACAAATCCCACAACAACGGCTACAAGAACGTAAAATGTAAATCTTCCTCCAACTATTGACTATCCAACTTTTTACTTAAGTCTGTGTATCTTGCGGTTTCCCCAGTAAACAATCTCTACTCGTACGTCATAAAAGTAGCTGTTGACTTCAATTGTTGCTGTGTTTTTGCAAGTCTGTACGCACATTTGGCTGGCTACGTGCAGCATAAATCTGATGCAGTGCTTCCTCGAGGTAGGGCAACAATACAGGAAAATGTGTAGGTTATTCATAATTACTGTAGGTAGACTACGGGAAGATTATGTTTTCATCTTTGGCTTATTATTGTAACGAAAAACCATTACGCGAATGTGTGTGTGTGAGGAAGACTTTGGGCTTACGTGACTTTTGGCTAGCACTTGGCAGTGTGTACTAATATACATTTCCTCCATCCTTATATACGTCTTCTCATAATGTGGTCTAATCTAGTAAGAATGATAAATGAGCATCATCATTACATTCCACGTAACGAATGAATCCCATGCAGGTAGAAAGGATATTATTGTTTTGTTCGTAAGTGCCATAATCCTTTCAGTATATATGGGAAAGAGCGCTTTTAAGACGCTTAGCTTGTTGTTCGTACTGTTAGGAAGGAGCAAAAAGTTATTTGCACAAATGTAAGCACAGGTAGGGAAATGCCAGAATGAATAAAAGGTGGAGGTAGACTACGAGGAATGATTCACTAGCATGAAAAGTGTACTACCGACAAGAGCAACTCATTTTAACTACCTTGAAATATTTCCATCTACTTAACTATACACATTATTACAACTCTTCTTCTGCCATCGTCGCGTTCTTGCTGTACATTCAACACATCGCTGCTATTGTTAACCTAGTACTGCCTGCTGCAGTTCAGCCTGTCGAACTAGAATCTAGAATCAACTTGCTACTACTACTCTATACAACTTCCACTACAAATCGGTAGTGAAGTAAACCATCGTGTACCATCATCATCAGATCAGATCATCACCACATCCTGCTGCTTTCAGACACAGCGTATTTCCCATTTATAAGTGAAATTGGATTGAATCTAATAGAATTTTTGAAATTGTTTGGTTATTTGGTAGTTTCTGATAAATATTTGTTCTACGAAAACTACATATCTGCTTGTGTGGTACTTAAAGAATGCAAAGTTCCATATGGACTAAGAGTCTTCAGAGTTTCCAAAGTTGTGTATTATTTAAATACGCTAAATCCCTTTGAGGATTATAGACTTCCTGCGTTATTGTAACGATACAAGAGAATCCGATATTAACAATTTATACGAATCGGTTGAGGAAAGCCAGTTTTCCCAGTCTGACTCAGTGGAAACGAAAACTCGTATTTGGTAGAAAAATCAATTTCATCCAGCGATCCAGCCTACAATTCCCGACGTGGATTAGCCATCTCTCCGTTTCCCTTATATTTGAGAAGAATTCAACACATCCGCAAATAATTCAAAATGATCCGACCTTGTTACTGCATCAGTTCAAGAACCGCTGCTTTGCTAGCAGGAATAGTCAATTTGGTAAGTAATGCGAAAGTTAGCTGTGTAAATGACGTGTCCAGTTTTTTGGACTCATTCCAACAAGAATGTCACGCCACTTTTTCCAAGTAGTGTGGGATTTGTCACTTCACAATCCATGTGTGGAAATGTGGATTGAAATTGAAGGTGGCATTGTAGAAACTGGAATAATAAAAGTCGTTTTGGCTTATTACAGATTGTAGGAATGACTGGACTCTCGGTAATTGTCCTCAACCCGGCTGATAGACACATGATTCTAGATCCTCTAGAAAAGTTAGAGATGAAGACTGTACCTTATGACGCGGTTGGAGATACCCTCCAGCTTCTTATAGGTATGTATTATTCATTTTCTTAATGGCTTAATTGATGTAATATGAAATGGATATGGCAATTAGCTTTACTGGTTTTCACACGGAATTTAAAATGTACCGAAAACAATATTTTTTAATTAATTTGCCTACGAAATCGCGTTTATTGACATGCTCTTCTTTAATTTGCGTAATTGAATTCGATCCATCTTCTAAGAAAGGCACCGAGTTTTATATGAGAATATGAATTTCACTTCGTAATAAATTAATAGTTCGTGTATTAATCTTTCCTTATGAGGGAGCACGGAGCACAACACGAGATAATTTTACATGAACTTAAAACATTACAAAATATTTTAAACCAAATTATTGCCTTCAGAATTTCCTCGTGAGAATCGACGTTAGTGCATCTTATTATGATGATATGCACCTACAAATGCTCATTATTATCTTCTCTGGCTTTACAATTTATTTTTATGTCATTGCAGAATATTTGTTACCAGCCCTTGGCATTTTTACGCTTGGTCTCGTTCTTGTCATCGCTGCTACGACGGTAAGAAACTTTTTGAAATGTTACAGCTGACAGCATTGACAATAATAGTAGATAATTTGGAACCTTAATGACTTCATTCAACACGAATGCTTCAAAACCACCTCGTGCGTGCAATTCGCATTTCTCACACATTCTGAAATACTTGAGCTATATACAAATTGATTTATCAAATTACCACCTTTCACACAAACCGTATAAAAACTCTCACTTTCTTTAAACTTTAAGCACGCCTTTGCAATGCGTGATGATGATGACAAATAAGGATTGGCATCCTTGAGTTAGGCTTGAGTCACATAAAATTAACTGACCGTTGACTGTGACTTAATAGCTTATTTTCTTAGGCACACCAACAAGATTCAATCTCATTCTCAATAATATTTGCATACAATGCGGTGCCGTCTGGTACTTTCCTATTACACAAGTACCTGACTGATTCATTGTAGAAGCATCTGGACAATTGTGCTAATTAAAATGTTTGACTAGCTCAACATTTGTATGCTATGTGTGAGTTGTGGTTTAAAAATCTCATACTTTGAATTGCAGATGAACCCCTGCATGACAGTATTCTCATTCCTCCTGAGCACAATGCTGATGACTGGCTGTATATCAAGTCTTGTCTCCTTGACCTTATCGGGAGTCGATCTTCTTGGAGCTGTGCCTCTCATGTTAATTGTGTCGCTTCAGATGTACGTCTACTGGATCGTCATAGACTTCAATAAGTTTTCGTGGGAGGTGCCTACCAAAGATGACAAGAAGGTTCTAGTTGATTCAGAAGTTTAATCGAATGACAATCAATCAAACGAAGAATCTCCCCTGCTGCGTGTTGCTGAAACATGATAATATAACATATTATTTTCACAGGCACAATTGTTTTCTTGCTACTTTATATAACTCTATACAGATAGACGCTGATTTCCTTCTTTACGGATCAGCCCGTTGTTTTAAAGTTTACTTGGAGTGAGTTGTGCGATACCTAAGTATTTATTTAAACGAGCCAGTAGGCGTACAATCACACTGTGGCTAATTATAATGTGCTATTGAATTTGCAAGTTATTTTTGTGTACGACAATGTCGCAACAAAACTTCGTCAATAAAACAGTTCCTATTACGTTACGTTGTATTTCTGAACAAAGACTTTGTAGCCACTTGTATAATTACTAGTGCCTGCTAATCTATTGCTCAATACTATTGCATAATCATTTTGCAGACGGCAAACTAAGAAAGCTAAGTGCATACAAGTGCATACGTACGAAATAACAGAAGTATGTTTTCCGATGACAGAAGAAGTTGTAAACAGTGAAGGAATTAGTCGGGATTACCCAAGGAAAAAAGGGGCCTTGTCTGGATTTCTCAATTGAATTTTTTAGGATAAAATCCTTGCAATGAAATAATAGGTGGGAATCTAGTTGGCAGTTACGCAACCGAATAAGACAGTTCTTTAACGGAGTAATGAGAAATCTCCTGTGAGCGAATTCATAGTAATGCTTTTACGGGTGGAGCAAAAACCCCAGCAATCATGACGAGCAGTAGAACCCGACTCCCAAAAGCTGATTGAATATTTCAGGGCACGTTAATAGTCAATGTCTAAGTACACTGCGATTGAAAGCGAATTTTAATGGGCAGGTGTTTTGCAAGTCAATGTCAACTTAAATTCTTAATCAGCTACATGACCGCAGAGACTCTTCTTGATAAAGATTAGCAACTGCGAATAAACTATCGATGATTTCATACTAAAGATCGTAAGTTATGTCTTATGTCCAACTTCTGCTTATTACTGCATGTTAAACGAATACCGTAGTGTTAGCTTAAAAAAGTGAAAGGTTGTTGTGTTGTTACCTTGCCAGACTTGCCATTGACCGTGATGACTTGTGGAATTAATTAATGTATAAAAAATCCCACTATGTAATAACTCAAATGCAATCTTACAATATCCGGTATCCACGCTCCTACCAGTAATACGACGCAGTATTGCGTAACTTACATGCATATTAGCCATTATTTAAGGTGTACTCCTCTGCAAGGAAACAGTTAAGTTGAATGTCAAGTTTCATGTAAATCTAATGATGCTACCACACCACTTCTACAAAATATAGCTGTCAACTCTTCTTTGCATAGATTTTGTTTCTATAATGAAACTAATGACCATGGCACAAAGTTAATGGAGTACAATCGTAAAACATTAGACTATGGAACCATCCAAGACAATCCAAGCCATAAGTTGCATAGATTGTTATAAAGTTCACACACTCGTAGCCAATGTGTAATCCTTAATTACTCGCACGCAATGACTTTGAGAATGAGTAGATTTCACTTCCGTAACTTCCGTTCCTATCTTTCATGAAACCGATAGGGGACAGATCCAGGACGCATCTTTCTAATATCAGTTATTAGAAACTATTATGATCATAATTTTTATGATACACCTTTACGGCTTTACTGCATTAAACTCAACTTCGTCTCACCTTCCCCGGGACGCACTTTCAATGGACGAGGAAAAGGACAAACCCGCTAAATTCAAATCCCACGCCCAAGAATAAATAAAAATAAAACTGTCAGCCAAAGCAGCACAAGAATACTCGGGAAGACTGATGAATTTTGAGCGATTACGCTTTTAATTTATTAACGCTCCATTAAACTTGAACGAAACCTTTTTAGCTGTTCGCACTTAATTAATTTTATTTAACTGCCGACATGAAGACGTATCGGGAATTCATCTGCAGCTTATTTCATGTCGGCCCTCTCTCTACGCTCGGTAAGGATTTAATTGAAGTGTAGAGTGAATTCGAAATCGACTGTGTGACTGAGATATTTTGTTTTGAATTTTTCTAGTTCTGATTAAGACTATTACGCTAGCGGTAAGTAATCAAGTTAGATCCCAAATTCCTAAGATTAAGATGAGCATGTATTTTAATAATGACCGTTTTGTACAGGTTATCTATTGTTCGTTGATGTGGTGGCCTCCGAATGAAAGTATAGGTGGATTACTTTCTCTATCGTCATTCTTAGTGTCTAGTGGGATGGTGATGTACAACTTCTTTTCCGCCGTGTCGAATGGTCCTGGTTATCTTCCACTCGGGTGGACACCGGTATGTTTCCAATTATGAGATGACAAACAATCTGTGAGGAGTATTGTAGATGGTGTGAATCTTTTGAGTGTAGAAAGATGAAGAGGCCAAATCAAAACTCCAGTTTTGTGGGGTATGCAAAGGGTACAAAGCACCAAGGGCTCATCACTGCAGAAAATGTGCCTAACAAATACATGTTGATTTAAACGGATGCTTAAATGTAAACGAAGAAGAAATTAATTTGTTTATTTTAAAATGTAGGTGGGAGATGTGTGATGAAGTTAGATCATCATTGTCCGTGGATTAATTCTTGTGTTGGACACTATAACCACGCGTACTTTATTTCATTCTTGGTATCTGCTATAATTGGATGTTCGCAGGCAACACTTATTCTTGCGTGTTCCTTGTACAGATCCGTCTACAGGGTATGTAAAAGTAAAGCTTTGGAACTTAGTGGTTTTAATTTTAATGATAATTTTGCTTTTATGTATCAACTTTCAGAGCTACTACATGTACTACGGGATTACAGGAGTTCCGTTTGTGTACTTAGGGCTGTATGGTTTTGTATGGTGCTTGTTCAGCTGTGGCTGTGCAGTTGGAGTTGTTCTTGGCGTTGGCGTGTTGTTTTATTACCAAGTGAGCATGCTATATGCACATATGCATTTTTCGAAGAGCAGTCTTATCATCGGTTGTAAAGGAACTTAATCAATAACACTTTACTTGTGTATCAGATGAAAGTTGTATTGAGAAATGAGACAACCATTGAAGAATGGATTATAGAAAAGGCCCAATATAGACGGAAAGTGTATACACAGCTTCCGCCGTTCAAGAATCCATACAACTTGGGGTGGAAGAACAATTTTAAGTTTGTCATGAACCTGTCATGCTCACCCCTTGGAGATGGAACCTTATATCCCGTCGCTCCTGGATGTGACCAATATTCGATGACGGTATGCGCTCTGTATACTGAAGGATTGTTGGTTTTTCTTACTTAGTAGAGACGAAATTCATTCGGTTTTTAAGGTGGAGCAAATTCAGCAAAAGAACGACAAAAGGAGACGCGCTAAAGAGTATATGGCTGTTGAGACTTACGGCGGATCTTGGTTTCCAGTCTCGAAAGGTTTTGCAGTATTGTTTCATCCCCCATGCTCTGATGAACCAAGAATAGTACTGACCAAGGAGGAGAGAATTCTAGTCTCTAGATGGAAAAAGTGAGAGCAATAAGCGTAGATTTATTGTTTATGAGTTTCATGAATAACTACGTTACTAATATTGTTGTCGTTTTTACCAACTAGACATTGGCTGTACGGTGAAAAATTAGAAACTGATACCAAGTCAGACGGTAAAGTTGTCCGAGCCAAAGGATGGTTTCCTCGACGGTGCGTGGTTGAAGTGATGAATTCATCACACACTCCTAACAGTGACTCTGAAAATGAAGACTTGCAAGAGGAACCTATTTCACAAGATAAAACCCTCAAGTCTAAGAAAACGAACTGACTGCTTTAGCTTTAGTCATAGTCACAATAATCTTAAATTGACCTTTGTAGTGAAATGGCACTCTAAAGTGCAGTCATTCTGTGAGAACTTCTGTTCTTGCATTTAATTACATTTTTATTGTTAAGATTAAAATGGTTTAATAAGTAATTTGGTAGGAAACATCGGGTAAACTTAATGATTCCATATATTAGTAACCATTCCATCCTATTTAAAAATGGCCATTCTAGTCAATTTGTATTCTAATTTCTTGTAGTAGTAGTAATCTTAATTGGATAAGTGATTATGTCGGATTTGGGTGTTAGTAATTGGTGAGTTTTCACCAGGAAGTATAAAAGACAAAGCAAGTGATATCTTCCCTATTCTGTCATTAGCTACTTAATGTATTAAGTGGGGTCTTGATTGGTTTTCCAGTTAACATATTTATACTTACCAATATTTACCAACTTAAGCTAGAGCCAGTAGTTCATGAGTAGCTTCTCGTCTGCCTGTAATGTAAATGCAGCTTAACAAAATTAGGCAGGAGAGGCTAGATTCTTTCTTATTTGTATTTCCAGCATTTAAATTCATTGTGGAACTGTATAGAATTAATGTGAGTAGTTTTGGTATTCAAATGACTTTCCCGTGACGTAAGGTCGTGTATTGTACTTATTCAATCTGTTATTCAGACCGAGCAGTCAAATGTCATTGTCAGTGTCGTAGGCACGAGAAGCTGATGATTACCAAATGACTTTTCGTAATGGCATGTCTCGTAAACCTTTGCTTTTTGACAGTTGCGAGTCTTTTCTACTGCAGTAAGGGGAGGTACTAAATTGCACAAACTCTACTTATATACTCTCTAGCATCAAAGTAGTGCGATACCTACTGCTTACTGATATTGAACTAGCATAAGCACGCTACAAAACTGTTTTACAGCCTTTTTACTCATTGTTGAATATATAGTCAAGTTTTGTCCTTGTTTCATGAGACTGTTAGTAATTTAATGAGTGTCGAGTCGGAATGTTTGCCTGCACTTCGACTGTTTCAGAATGTGATGAGATGAATGTGAGCTGCTTCATTACACTTCGTTGTTAAAGACTAGTTCTAGTAGGGTAATCCTATGCTTAAATCTAGCTAGGGTTAATATTTAATACACACATTGCTTCGCATTCGAGCCTCAGTGTGTCTGACTTGTGTGTGTGAAAGGCAGAGCGTGCAATACTAATAAAAAAAGCTACGAACCACTTAAATTCAATAGATCGTTTAAATGGTATATTTGTGCAGTTATTATGCTTCCGTGGGGAAAGAAGATTTTTATGACGATAGTTGTATGCTTCCACACGCCTAGAGAATGATAGACATATTTACCGAGGCATCCAGCAGACTTTTGGATTTAGATGTACGCTCAACGAGCCCAGCATTCACAATTCTACATTTAAATTGTCACAACAGCCGTCAGCAAACTAACTGTGCCACGTTAAATAATCTGTGATTTTTTTCTGTTGAAGTAAATACTTCGTAAAGTTAAAATTCATTGTTCGTTTCGCATCTACTGGAGCCGCAAATTGTTCAACAAAACAATTCCGAAGTCCATTGTTCCGTGTCGTATTGTTTGTGCGATAACAAATTGCAAGAAGTGTTAGCCTTAGCATTGACTTGGCATTCGAACTACTCGAAGGAGCAGTCATACAAAAAGATGTCTTTCTCGAACTCGAATGAGACGCCAAGACTGAAGTCCATAGGAAGAGCGTTTAAGGATTTTCATGCATTCACAAAGGATCATGGAAAGCAAGGTAATGATTGATAATCTTTGTCGGATCGAATTCAAGTGGTTAAACGTTAGAAGTATGGATTTAATTCCTTAGTATGTGAAAAAATGAAGTCGACAGAGATCTTGTCTTCAATAAAGCCATCTGGTAAAAAAGGATTCTTATCTAGTTCGACAAGGAGCCAAGTGAAACATCAAAGTCTTGAAGATGAAGATGAAGGTGACGAGAGTCTTTTGTGGAAAAATGAAGAGGATCGACAGCAAGTTCCAGCAGCTCAAACTGGGAACCAAAAAACTTCCCGATTTGGATTTGGTCTTTTAAAGCCCAATAGAACTAAATCCTCTTACTCCAGTGGAATCCCGAAAGGCTATGAATCAAAATTTACAGATGATTCCTTCGGTCAGGATGATATTTTCGACAAACCGAAGAATTCCAGAGCAATCAGATTTCCATTCCTTAAATGACAAATTCCGTAATGTTTTAAGGCTACTGGTCGTAGTTTCTCAGATATTTTTATGGACAATAAATCGCAACGAACATGCAAAGTTCACTTTCCTTCCGGGGACACTCGCTTTACTTCCCAAAGTGCATTATGCTGAATGATCCATTGCATCAATCTGAGACAAATAGGATTTTTACAGCTTAAAATACAATTTAGGGAAAGAAGTGAGAATTCTGTGTGCAGTAAAACTGAGGAATGCAAGTGAACATAAGAGACCCATCTGCTCACTCTACCATATGCATTTCAACATTACACAGCAACGTCCCTTGTGCAAAAAGGGTTGAGAATATTACAGTCCGAGAAAGCAGTAAAAGTTTATTGAGCAGAGTAAAGGAAGAGATTAAGAGGAATGAATACGAGTGAACCACATATGGCTCATCATAAACAAGTTCACAGACCAACTTACTTATCTCTCACTAACTGTAATGTAATAAAACCAGGGGCAAAGCTTTTATGGAGATTTCCAGAGAAAAGAGCTTATTATGGACGGGTATTGCAATAACCTACACACACACACACGGTTACTGGGTTCCAGTTGAAAGTAGTTTCGGGCATGCAAATCTAAATCCGATACGGCTACGGTAAAAATGTGTTTAACCTAATGTTTTATCGACGATAATGGTAGGATAGCTTTTGTTTTATTAAATTCTATCTACCTCAACACTGGAATCAAGACTCTCCTGTTCAACGATGTTTCCTGGCTTGTCGTCCCGTATCAAAAATATTTTGAGTGATTGAATGTGACATGACATGAAGGGAGAGCAACCGGTAGGCGAATAAATGCCAGGGAGTATGTAAAGGTAGGTAGGTGTGTATATTCTGATCATGAGCTTTCATTCCGTCATGCATTCCACTGAAGTTATGAACTTGTCGAAAGATACAATTACGACAGAGCATGCAAGTGGATTTTGTGGGTTAATAAAATGATATTCAAGAGTGAAAAGTCAATTTCACAGCTCATTTAACTGTACCATCACTAACTACTTCATAACCATAACCTCCTTTTTCCCTTAATCCTTTCACTACTCCAAAAGCCGAGTAATTACGTGACTTTGCGTCAGCCTACTTTTGGATTATTCTTGTGTCATTCAATTTTTGAAAGAGATTGACTCGAAGGTCCACAGAAGCAAAGAATGCCATAAAAAACATGGCACATAATTCTGCGTGGTAATTATCCCTTTGAACAGCGTTACACAGCTTTTTTCAACAAATTTTTCCAACACTCGGAAGGAAAGCCTTAACGTAAATGTCACTGAGTTTCCTTTCATGTTCAATAAAGCATCATCATAATCAAATGGCCATTACATGGGAGTTGTTTTGTTTCCTTTAAAGATTTCCTTCATTAGCAGTTCAGCCTTCACAGGCAATTATTTCTCGTATTGATTTATTGGGCTATGCGCGAATACCAATGGAATACTGTATGACGAAGTAGTATAGAATGATTCCACGAAAAAATTAGACACCAGAATTTTTCGTGCCTTTATTAGCATCACCTTCATCGTGTGGAACCCAGGAAAGGAAATAACCATCAACCACCAGAAGAGAGAAGAAAAGATGGAGAAAAAGGAAATATACAATTACGGGAAGATAACAATAGCGATCAGCACGAGTTAAATTCCTTTTGTCTTTAACGTGAATGCTTTTACAAATATTATGGATTTATGACAGGAGCCACTCTAACTTAGGTTTCTGGCTGTTCGCTTCCCCTTCACTGAAATAAATGCCAATATGCTTCTCTCTACACATTCTTCTATTGTTTTTGGATCGATGGAATAAACCAAAATTAGCCTTGGAGTTTAGTGCAGTAAGGAGTAGCAGTATACTGAGGAACGAAGAGACACAGACAAGCCATCCAATCCAAATGGAAGTTTGTGTACTAATGAAATTAACCAGAAACAGATGGATTCACATTGCAAGATTTTTATTTATTCCATTTAATATTTCCCAATTCTCAATGCTTTTTCTCCACTCATGTCTTCCCAGTCACACAAACCACACAGTGCCATACACATGCAGATGGCAAGTCAACTTCCAAACGATACCCAAAATGCTTTCTTTGACAGCCATCACTAAACGCTCTAGTTTGTAGTTTACATTAAAAATGGACGAAAAAGCCAACCTACTTATCAACTTAACCTTCTACACTAGAAAAGTCCCACTCTAAAATTGCATTTCACAAGTTGAATTTTTTGCAAAACTTTCTCGCGTTGTAAATTCCATAAATAAAGTGATTTGTAATGAGAATATTCTTGATACTAAACAGTTAGTTTGTGTGTGCAGAGAGGAAGATTTCACTAAAGTGAAGACAGCTGAATGAGCTCTTTGACTAGATTGAAATGCCAGAGAAGAGTAGCTCCATGAAAGTAGTAGTGTAATCTCATACAAGACTTATTACATGGAGCATTGGTTATTTAGGAAAGTAGGAAAGTGACGTTACATGGACGGTGGTCCATGAGCAAACTCCTTTCCCAGCATCCGAATTCGGAGAGAGAACGAGACAGCGAGATTGTTTCTCGCAAAAGGGAAAATCGATTCTTTCACGACGTCTCCCAAAGTGTGTCGGACGGATCTACAAGTACATCAGAAAGAGTCCTCGGAGTCGACGAAAGCAGGTTTAAGTATAAGCACAGCTTCCGTTCGTCCGAGAGACTCCTTTGCCATTTCATACGGTGCACACACACCTCACTTTTCGCACAATTCATTGTTGCCGTTCATCTTCATCCCCCGTTTTGCTTACTACCTACCTACTTTCTTCCATTTTTACGTCTTTTCTCGGACTCTCCATTCATCCTTGTGAGTTATTTAATATTTGCATTGATACACCTACTGCATGGAAAGCGCTTTCTCCACACCGAACGTAGTCTACATGTCTAGTCTTTTGCGTTATTAATGTGGAAATGGTGCCACAGTCAGGTATGGAATTTCATTTCCTAACCAGCCCACAGTCAATAGGTTTTAATAATTTCCCGTATA
>JAQGAC010000984.1:0-16881 GCA_034696585.1 Isotomurus maculatus
GTCCTCAAGATATCCAAATAGTCGACCAGGTGGACGTCGACTTGTCGACGGTTGTGACGTTCCGATTGAAGGGAATGTTGCCGGACTCGGTGGTTTCCCTCCAGGCAGCCAAAGTGGGGTCACTCTACGGAAACGCAGATGAGGGGAAAGAAATGGAACGTCCCTTAAAGTGCCATCGGAATTGGTAACGAAGACTATTTTATATTCAGCATTTACAGTTCAATGTGTTTTGAGTGTGTATGTGTTTTGTGCAGGTATCTCGTTGAGCGTGAGAATCCGGAAACTAAAATTCGCGATGACTCACCCGATGCATTGGAACCGGATGATTTGGAAATTTCTGCCAACTTTGACACAAGCAAAAGATCGCCTATCTCCCCAGTGTCACTCACTTTTATCGACGTCGACAGGAAGACTTCGACGGTAGACAACGGAACTTTAACTGTGACGAAGACTTTCGACCGATTCAAAGATTTTGGGATTTATGTCGTCAGTGGAGCCACTTTTAATTTCAAATCCGGAAGGAACGTATTTTCTAATTCACCGGTTTTAGTAATCCATCCTCTTCCAGCGACGCTGAGCCTGTCAGACAATCGAAGTCCTGGCCGACGTCAGTAACAACGTGGCAACTGCTTTCGACGGTCACGTGACGCTGGAGTCAACTGAAGTCAAGGAAAAATTTGTAGAAATTAAAAGTTTTTATACGGTTTCTGGAAAAACTAAATTAATAAAATGTGTTGCATTATTATTTTGAAAAGGCATAGATCGCTATTATATGATCCTGAAACAATTAACTCATATGATTTCATTGGTTAAATTCTACCGTGGCTCTGAAACCAGAGCTACTTTTGCTTTTGTTGAAGTTGCTGTCACCACTAGAGTTGCTTTTTGTTGGGGGTTTTTTCTGCCTCAGCTTCAAACCATTTGTCTACTGCATTAATTTTTGTGTGGCACGAATGGAGTCGTTGTTGTTCTTGGGGCAGATGCATGTGGCTACAGAGTCGATAAAAGTAGGGAAGGAATTGAACACAAGGCAGAAAACGGATATATCCTTTTCTCATAAAGTTTAATTGATTGTAATAAATTAAGCGAAGAGAACCAGAGCAGGTTTTACAATAACTATTTGGCGAAAGTATTAGCAGGCTGGTTGAGTGATACAATAAGTAATTGTTTGGCAGAGGCTTCAGAACAAAAGCTGTTGATTAGCATTGCATTCAAACGATTTTATTATTTTATTTATTTACTTCCTGGACCTGAAGCAGATAAGTCTTATTACATCGCCTTTCACACTTCTTTGGCCACGCAGGTTCTCCAGGGAGTTCGTAGGTCTGAGTAAACTACAAAAAGCAAAGTGACGTGTACGTTGGTTGAGACAGAACTAATCCTCTGTAAACAAAGAGAACTGTTGTAACCCACGACTTTTCAACTTTAAATTCTTCTGACGCAAAGCACTGCACTAGGCTGAATTGAATAAAGCAACAAATATTTAGATTAAACATGTATTTGGTTTCCAAACGAGATGAATCGGAGGTTTCTGACAACTGCATCATCGTCAGCAGCTGCATAGAAAATCGATCAGGATTCAGTAACCGATGCAGGCAAGTTAATCTTCAACTATATTCAATAATTCTAATTGTTTTGTATTCGGACAGCAATGTGAAGCTTTTGCTGCAAAATATTTTTAATATGATGACCTGGAAATGGGTCAGCCCTGTTTGAAACAATTATAACTTGCAACTGACCGAAACCTATTCTAACACCAATTTGCATAGATTTCATCCTCGAAGTTTATTTAGAGCTGAGCAATACTGCTAATCGTATATTCGCGCACTTTCAAATTGCAAGGAAAGAAGGTCAACTCGCTCCCCTTTGTATAAGTTAGGTTTTAAAATTGTCAATACAATTAACTATTGTAATGGTGCAAAAATTTGTGACTTGTGAGATAAATGTTATCATCGGAATTGATTAGAAAACCTGGCTACTTTACAAGGGTTTTCCGTTTTTTATACGGAGATACCTGGGCCACCGTTGAAGGGTGGATGAAAATGATCATGGAAACCAAATTCTGCATAGCAAACAAACAATTTTGCGTGCGGCACATTTTAAGCGGAAATTTTACATAGCGAAACCGAAAAAACTGAATGTCATGAAATATTATAGAAGAGCGAAAATATATTCCAAGGGTCTCAAAAGCATTAAGGGTGTCACGTAAAATGTCAGGGGGGCCTCACGAAAAATTGGAGGGGCCTAAAAAAATATTTTGTCCCAAAACTATTTGGGGTTTTTCATAACATTTCTGGAGGTCTAAAAAATATCAGAGCCGTCAAAAAATTCGGGGTGACTAAAATATTTAGGGTGTCTCAAAAAATGCTCATGGCGATTGAAAAAAATTACAGGGATCTAAAAAAATACTCGTAGTGTTCTTAAAATATTTCTGACTCTCTCAAGAGAGATTCCTGGTGTCATATATTAATTTGAGTTATCCCATTAAAAACATCTGGTGTGCCATTTAATGATACAGAAACAAAACACCAAATAAATATCCTTGAAGAAAACGGTATGGAATGTATTTAAATTGTTTAAAAAAGTAACTTATCGTCATGAATTTCTTTTACTAAAACTGAACAAAATCAGCCAATCAAATGGGATTTGATGGCTAAAAAATTACCAATAGCTAAATTCAGCTGTTCAGAAACCCTTTTGTCCTCGAAACATGAATAAATATTAATTCTGCTCATCCACACTACATAATGTCGTTGATAAGGTGTGGAATTTACAGGCTGAAGAATACTTATCACTACATTGACCGTCTCGGGTCAACGGGTGTAAAATCGTAAAATTAAAATCCAACATTAGTTTAACCTTCTTAAACCTTCTGCCACATCATCCGGAGTGGTTTTTGGGGGTGACCTTCAGTCACTTCCCTGGTTACCTGTGATGGCCAGATAAGCCACGACGTCGGGGCTTTCTGTCCAGTGTAATTTGTCCCGTCCTTTATTATTTAATTATAAATAAAGTTAGTCCCTTCTAGTGTAATTCTCGTCGTGTGTGTCGTCCATCATTGTGTCATAGCGTGTATGTCGTGATCGTGTGAGTGTCTGGTGTCGGGTCATATCGTCGTGTAGGTCATTGTCCTTTTTTTCAGTCGTTCCGTGGTAAGCCCTGAAAATCCCCTCGTCTTCCCGAAGCGTTGCCACCCCAGAAGGGTCCCTCCTCTGAGTCGCCTCTGACTCTGTCTACGACAGTATGTATGCTCTGGTTTCTGATTTAAGGTTCAATTTCATCAATGTAAATGTTTTAATTTGAATCTTTGTTCCTCGTTTATGTCTTGTTTGCATACTTCTTTTACTAACTTACCTTCGTCTAGATTTCAATCTATAACTTGGCATTACATGCATGAATCGTTGTCCATTACTCTATTGACCATCTTGCTACAAGCATTAAAGCATTCTCTCTTTTGTACTAAAACTCCTCAGTCTACTCTGTCTCGAGTCGCCTCATTTCACCTCAAACTTCTACACTTATTATCCTGAACCACATATCAAGTAGGAAACAACATACCCTACATACCCGACAATATTAATTTGGTGTTTTGTTTCTGTATCATTAAATGGCGCACCGGATGTTTTTAATGGGATAACTCAAATTAATATATGACACCAGGAATCTCTCTTGAGAAAGTCAGAATTATTTTAAGAACACTACGAGCATTTTTTTGAGATCTCTGGAATTCTTTGCAATCGCCATGAGCATTTTTTGAGACACCCTAAATATTTTAGTCACCCCGAATATTTTTATAATATTTTTTGATATTTTTTAGACCGCCAGAAATGTTATGAAAAACCCCAAATTTTTTTGGGGTTTCGGAGGGGATTAAAAAATATTTTAGGCCCCTCCGATTTTTTGTTAGGCCCCCCTGGCTTTTGTACGTGACACCCTGAATGCTTTTGAGACGCTTGGAATATATTTTCGCCCTTCTATAATATTTCACAACATTCAGTTTTTTCGGTTTCGCTATGTACCATTTCCCCTTAAAATCTGCCGCACGATACATCCTTATTGCGATAAGCAACTCATGCATTTTTTTCACGCAAATCCAGTGATTTTCTGGTATCGCATGAAGACTGTAAGTATTCGCCCTTTTTTGTGTGATTCCCCCTTAAAAATGCTTTTTCTTAGCAACTAACTGTTTCAGATTTTCGAGTGTAAATGTGTGTTTTGCCCGTAAAACACCCTCTACTTTCAGCTCTAATTGCTCAGGTGGCCCAAATGACAACTCTCCGGAACCGACTGCAATCTTTCACAAATGCGATTGTGAATCATATATTAAAAATCTGGAGAGTTGTCACTTGGGCTACTCCATATATACCGGTTCTAAGATGTAGCCCAGATCGACAGTAACAATTCCAATTTCAACTTTTGGTTGCACCAACAATTAACTGTCTATTTCGCGGTTCTTAATCTGACAAGACACAGTGAACGAACATCAATAAATTCAAAATAGAAATGTATAATATAGTATGTATGTCTATGGATAGTATTATAATTACTCAATGAGCGTTTAATATGCCATGTAACGTTCAATTTATCGAGGTATTTGAAATATTTGACGACTGCGAAAGATATGATCAAGATCGGTTCGATTGGTTTTGATTTATAATTACAGGCAGGTATTGATGGTCAATCGCGGTTTAAGAAAACGTGTGATTTGGTGTATTTAGAAAAAAACCTTGAGTTCTCGACCGTTTCCTTTGATTTTTTTAAACGTGTAAAAATAGTAGCAGCAACATTTAAGAATTTGTAAGCATGCTAGCGTGTTCCTAAGCGACAACAAAAATAAAATCTAAAATTGAATTTTCGTTGCTAAGGAAGAAAAAATATGCAGAAAGTGTCGAATGTATCTAGATTTTTGCAATAATTCCTATTTGCACAAGAGTTCATCAAAATCGGTCGGATAGTTTCCAAATAATGATTTTCCGATCATTTTCGATTTTTGGGTGTATGCATACCTAGCTGTAAAGGAGGTCATTTTTGATTTTTGCCTCACCATAGAAAAATGCATGCATATGCACCCTACTTAATTAAACTTACTTAGAAATCACCATTCTGTAATATAACAACCGAGAAATCGTTTATATAAAAGGCTTCGATGTATTAGTGCATGCTGACGGCCTGAACTCCACTTGCAGATTAAAGTATGGCCACATAATGAACCCCACACAAAATTTTCCCTGGAGGAAAGCTTAGCTTATCTGTGTGGAGGTTACTATGCCACACATGAGCACACACACATCCACAGACAGTGACAGTCTAGTCTAGCCCAGACACCCTATCCCAGTTGGCTACTACGATTTTTGAGTTTTTTGCAAAAGTGTCTAGAATCTTGGTTCTATCACTGGTTCTACATAGCCTCAACTATTGTGTTGGACGTATCACAACAAACCAGTTTCGGGCAAGGTAATTCCAGGAAATACTCAATTTTGACAAAAATTATCCTAACAGCTCAAAATACAGTTTGTAGGATTTTGACCCGAAACTCAAAAATTCTGATATCTCAATTAAAAATCCGTGCTCGATCAGCACGAACAGCTACAACCCCACGCAGCCCAGCTATATACCCATCAGCTTATTCATTTATTTTTGCCGAGTCTCATGTAAGAGAGCCCGAGCACAATCCCGTGCCAGCGTGTTTAGTGAATAGAGCATTAGGTTTCAAACTCAACAAGATCTAACATCGGCCCCTTGGCTCCAATATCTTCGCCCCCATTGATCTCCCCCATCCCCGTCGCCACCCTCTCACTCCGTGGGTCACTCACCGTTCTTGATCCTGTCCCACCTTTAAGTCGAAGGGAATATGTGCCTGGACGTAAAACATGTACAATCGTCGGGTCTTCTACTCAACTGGTACGGCGAGCGATGACGGATCCTTAGCGTATGGCCTCTGACCTCCTTTGCACAACTGTCTCGTTAGCATCGTCTTGATGACCTGCCTGGTCTGGGCGTCGACTATCGAGACGTGCTACCCACCAACGATTATTAACGAGCGTAGGGAAAGCGTAGGAACCGTCTTACCAGTGTAGTTGGAGTAAGACGAGGATGAGATGACCTGTGAGGCTGCAGCGTCTGCGATGCTTAATAAGCACACGGGAATCTGTCTTACGCTTATACAATAATGAATGATTAATATTTATTCCCTACTAAACCCGAAAGAGTCTCTAAATCACAATTTTTATAAGAGGTGTTGAGGTTCAAGGGAGTATGTGTATTTTATTCTAAATATATTTTATTTGTCATTTGTCCAATAGTTTCGAAAGGTTAGGTTAAGAAGATGGAGGAGGAGGGGCGAAGGCTGGACGAGGTCGTCGAATTTAGAGTGCCCCACAATGTCACAGAAGGGTCGTTGAACCTGATGGTTTACGGCAGAAGAGTTTAACAAGGCTTCCCAGCAATTAGAGACGACTACTCAGCTGACTCAGCAACGGTGCAATTGAACGTGGTTCTTCCGGACAGACAACCACAAATCAAAGCTATCGACCAGGTCGACGGCGACCTGTCGCCGACTGTGACTTTCCTACTGGAGGGAATATTGGCGGGCTCGATTGTTACCCTCCAGGCGGCTAAACTGACATCCACCGAAGAAAGAAAACATCGGGAATTCCTCAAAAAACTGAAGATGCAGGGTAAGTTTAAAGGAAATTATAAATTTTATCGGTTTTAGGCAAACCACAAATTTAATGAAAGTTTTCTTGATGGCTGTGAGTCTGTCTGAAGTTGAATTTTTTAAATTCCGTTTTAAATTTGTGACAGGTAAGTGTTAATTGTATACTTGGACAATTATTCACAAGCGAATATTTTCTAGGCCAATTTGGGCATTTTGAATAGCAATATTGTTTATTTCGATTTCCTTTCTCAATAATGGCCTACTACAGAGCGTGTTAGTACTTTATTGGAGCGATGTTATACTGGGAATAGCTCATCTCGCAAACGAAACAAAGTCTCGACACTTGGCAGTCTCATGAAAACGCCGATTTTGTTTAATACTGATAAAAAAATTTTAAGTTATAAGCTGAGAATTAAGGCAAACTAAGTATTTTCTAACGTGAAACGAAATTAAGTCTTTCCAAAGAGATTTTGCCATACTTGGTGCCAAAAAATAATGACGAGACATTCGTAGAATCCAAAACTGCTGTATATTTAACTTTCAATATATTCTGAGGCAACACGATTGAAAGCTTGATGAAATTTGTCCGCACACACCCGTTGTAAACGGTTTTTGAAATTTAAAATTTTTAAAAATCCTTCAAAATATCGAGGCGTTGCGTTGGTTACGAAGAATTTCGGTTGCACTTAATCTTGTCTAGCAATGAGATGATCCTTCAAACTTACCCATGATTGGGCTTAAAATGATCACCAAATAGTAAAGCAAAATATAAGCCCAAAACCAACCAAATTTCTTAACCGATTGCAATCTGCTGTAGGCATTAACTATAAATTATTAAAGGTAGCAGTGCGTACAGATTAGTATCGAAACATCTCCCAAAATTCCAAAATTGCAAAAAGTGACTATTTTACTATTTTGTACAAGCTATTTTTTACAGTTAAAGCGGCGGTGTGAGTTGCTGAATGATGACTGTAAGCTGAGATTGTAGTGAACAATTCGAATATTTTGGTTCCAAGGGTTTTAGGAAACTACTTTTTAAGTGTCTTGATTTCTACACCCGTGTGGGTTCTGATTTTAGATTTATCAGTAAAATCGTTGGTTGAAGTATCAGATGCTTCTTTTAAACAAAACATTTCGCTCACAAATCAAATCCTTTTTAAGCATTTAGTCGGCAAAAATGCTCCAATAAAGTACTAACGCCCTTCTGTAATTATTGTAGCAATTTTAGTTGATATTTGCAGTGTGTTAGCATTACTGTTTATATCCTTTCTTTGACGTAACTTCGACGGATGTGCGGTAGTTTGAACAATACGATGAACTGTGAATTAAGATGTGGATTTTGCAGGCCTTAGAATGTTGCGGACAACCAAAAAATTTTGACTTGGGATAACTCGCCTGGAGGAATGGAAGAGGAGTATGTGCACATAGCGACAAACTTCAAGATGAAGAGCGAGAGGTCTTCCGACGCACGCTCGACCATCCTGCTTTTTCTCGACGTCGACAGGATGAATTCGACGGATGACAACGGAACTTTTGAAGTGACCAAGACATTCTACCGTTTGACTCATTCAGGGACGTACGCCATTAGTGGAGCCACATTTACTGCGAAATTTGGCAGGACTTTATTTTCAAACTTCCCTGTGCAAACGATCCTCCCGCCTCCTGTGACGCTGAGCATATCTGTACCCGAGTCGGTGATTCTCGGAGAGACATTCGAAGTAATCGGCTACATCAAAAACAACTTGGCAACTCCCTTCGAAGGTCACGTGACGTATGATTGGAGTGAAGGATAGTCAACTGAGGTTACTGAGCACCAAGGGAAGGTCAAACCGAATTCAGTCGGAATTCTGAATTTGAAACAGGTACTAAGTTAGACGTCATCAAGTTATCATTACTATTCGTCCCTTGGAATTTAGTACGAAGGAGTGTGAGAAAAGATCTGATTTATTTTGTGTTTCTCTAGTATTCCTGATTATTAAGGAAGGAGAGATGGGATGGGTTCAGGGGGAGGAAGCTTCACCTTTGAGGGTCACGAGAACTTGGAGGTGCGCGTGAGTTCGAATGTGACCTCCAGTGACACTTCCATAGCAACCAGAGCCACGCTGAAACGGAGAAAAGATTCCCACCGTTCGCATTTCATGTCGGTGAGGTTTGAGGGGCCGAGTGACGTTGCCATCTCACAGCCGCGCGTGAAGTGGCGCGTGAAGTTGACGTCGACGGAGGGAATTCCGCTTGAGGGCAACTGCAACGTCACAATAGTTGACGGTCGGTGGTCAAAGGACGATGAGGCGGAGAAGCGTGGCGGTGGGGTTGGCGGGAGGAGAGTTTGAATTTGACGTGGTGGAGGAGTTGGGGGTGGTGCGGGAGGAGGTGGAGAAATACGCCATTTTGGTTTTACGAGCAAAGTGCAGTGACCTCAAGTCGGGAAGCACTGCGGAAGCCACTCGGACGATTCGCTTGTGGAGGAGCCTCTTCAGCGTCAAACTGATGTCGGTGGGAAGTCTGCGGAGAGGAAACTCCTCCCACCCACAAACGACGGTGGTGCTTAGATTTGTGGTGTGGCGGAGGGACAGGGGCTCCGTGGAGGAGGAGGAGCCGAAGAAGGGACTCCACCGTCAGCTCCTCCTCTCCGAGGACAACCTAAAGAGACTCCGCCCCTCGACCACCAACTTCTCCCTGCCCATTCCTCCGAGTGGGAGGGTGCGGCTGGAGTTTAAACTCCGGGAAGCGCCCCCCGCCAACTGGACCGACAGAATTCGAATGGAAGTCGGTGACGCGCAGAAGGAGGCGAGTCTCCAGAGAAGACAAGCTAAATTGTTGCCGGGTATCAGCGTGACGATTGTCGACCCTGCGCAGTTAATTCGAAGAGGAGACGTCGTGCGATTCCGCGTCCGTTCGTGTGCCCCCTACGCCAGCCTCAACGCCATTCTCTCCTCCTCCAAGGCGATCATCTCGTCTCAGAGGCTCTCCTTCTCTCCGGAGGGGGAGGAGTTGGATGAGGTCATTGAACTCACAATCCCCCGAAATGTGACCGAAGGGTCACTAAAGTTTCTCGTCTACGTCCTTGGCAAACATCCATGAGCGCCAATCAGTTAAACTTAAGTTGGTTCCTTCCCATGAACAACAATACATCAGAATAGTCCACCAAGTTAACGTCGACATGTCGACGATTGTGACGTTCCGATTGGAGGGAATGTCGCCTGACTCGGTTGTTTCTCTGCAGGCTGCCAAGTTGGAGTCAGCCGAAGGATTCGCAGAAGTAAGGAGTGAAACCGGAAAACCTTTGAACTTTGAAGTGTTACGCAGATGGGTAACAAAGATTTTTTACTCTTGATTAACTAACATTCAACTTATACTGATAAAACGGTGGGTTGTTGTGCAGGCCTCCGAATCCTAAAATGAAGATTTGGGATGACTCACCGGCTGCCGAGGATCCAAATGATCTCTTCGTTTCTGCAAACTTTGGCGTAAAAAAGGAGTCGTCTTCCAGTCGCCATCCCTCACTCGTGTTCTTTGACGTCGACAGGAAGACTTCGACGGAGAACAACGGAACTTTAATTGTGGCAAAGACTTTCGACCGATCGAAAGAGTTTGGGACTTATGTCGTCAGTGGAGCGACTTTCAATTCCAAATCGGGAAGAAGAGTATTTTCTAATTTACCTGTTGTAGTAATCCAACCTGCTCCACTGACGCTGAGCCTGTCAGACAATCGAAGTCCTTGGTGATGACAATAAGGACGTGGCCACTCATTTTGCAGGTCACGTGAAGCTGCAGTCCAGCAGTGGAGGGTCAACTGAGGTCAAGGAGGAACTTGTAGAAATCAAAACGAATTCACACAAAATTTTGAAGATTCAAGTGATGCGTGTGAAGACCGATGAACTCACACTATCACTTTATTCGAATATCTCCAGTCAACTTACCAATACGAAAAAGGGAAGGTCAATCCTACAAAATAAATTTGTTAACGGCTTCTGGAAGAACGAAAATTATAGCGTTGATTATATTGTTATTTTTAAAAGGCATAGATGGTTATTGTATACAGAGGGTGAATCAATACTTATTGAACAGATTTTAATCTGTTTTATTGCCGTCTTTTTATAGCTAAGTTATCGAAAATGTATGTTCATGTACAACAATAGTTTATGATAAGTATAAAAAATTAAATTTCATCTGACACTGATTGAAAATGAGCCATGAGCTGTAAAGTTAAGAGGTAGTGCTTGACATTTTTTCATGGGATTTTGCGGCAATAATATCGATATTCTCATACCGTCATACACAATTAGACACTGGGATTTACAATATTAGTTCATTACAAGGAAACCTTTCAATCGGTAAGCAGTTTGATTAAATATGCCCATTTACTTAACAGAATCTCTTGGATTAAAAAAATAGTGGAGTTTTATTTCATTTTTTGCAGGGTGCATGCACTCTTTCGTCAAATTATTGATCTTTATTGATCTCAAATAAATTTTTTGAAGCTCATTTGAGAACTGAAGTGTTAAACAATAAGTAAAAGGTAATATCAATTTGAAATCTAGCCGCACACGGTAGTGGATGGTAATTGAACTTCAAACAGCAGCTTTCTTTACCCTTTTGTCTATAAAATAGTGATTTTCCAGACAAACCGGTTCACTGAAAATTCATTGAGAATGTCAACTCAATTTTCAAATTGAAATTTGTAATTAATATTTTTTATCCGGACTGCAGAGAAAATGGAGTTCTTTTTTGTAATTTTTCCCGAATTCTTCAATTTGGAAAGATTAAAATATTTTTGTTTCTGAAAATGGCTATCTGAATTGTTTGTGCAATTATTCAGGTTATTGCAAATCATTCAAAAAGCCATTACTCGCATGTATTCGAAATCAGATTTTAAATAACTTAAAATTTGGGTAAAAGATCAGCATAAAAGTGTTTCACAAGTCTTGATTCACCCTGGGTACTCCTGTAAACAATAAACTCATAGGATTTCAATCGTTAAAAATTGAACCACGGCTCTGAAACCAGAGCTAATTTTAACTTTAGTGTTGTTGTTACTGTCCCTTCTTGTGTATTTTATGACATTAAGCATAAAAAATGCAAACTAACGGGGGCCCGGGAGAGAGATATGATATATTCTTTGCACAGAACGTTCAATTGATTGCAGTAAGCTAAGCGAACAAAAAAAGAAAAGGTTTTACTGACTATATTTTGAAAGTATTGGCAGGCACATTGAATTATACAATAAGCAATTGTTTGGCAGAGCCCTCAGAACAAAAACTTTTGTTTTTTATTGCTTCAAACGATTTTACATAAAAGCTATTCAATTAGATAGCAGCAACCGGCAAAGTCACACCTTCCTGGACCAGAAGCAGATAACTCTTATTTCATCGCCTTTCGTATTTCTTTGATCACGCAGGCTCTCCAGGGAGTTCGTAGGTCTGAGAAAACTACAAAAAGCAAAGTGACTTGTACGTCAATTGTTTTTACCCATGGCTTCTCAATTTTAAATTCTTTTGAAGCAAAATCACTGGGCTGAATTTAATAAAACAGCAAATATTTATATTAATCATCTCTTTCATAATAATGAATTAACTTTTGTGTAGCCAACGTTATTTATTCACGAAGCGTGTCATCCATGGATTAATGTATAATATTTTTCGAGCATTTAAATTGTAATATAAACAACATAATGGATAAGTACTGTAATTCCCTTGATAATCGACCCCCTTTTAATTGTGCACCTTATAATTATTACCACCCCACTTTGGGAGGGTTTGAAATAATAAAGCCACCCAGGGAATAATTCCCCCTATCCAGAACTACATACGAGAATGCCATAGTCAAATGCCATTATCTGCAGCAGGTTTTTCATTCCATCCATTTCCTGCGGAGAAGATGTCGTTCCTTGCTCGTCTGAGTAAACTCAATTATGGTGGTGTCCGTAATGCCACTAATGTTTGGCATTCTCTGTCGTTGAAAAGGATGTCTAAGCAAAACTCGGATTTATTATGAGCCGGACTCTAATGTTCTGGATTAACAACATTTATTAACGCACTAATTGAATTATTGAGTGAAATATTTAATTGTTGAAAGATAATATTAATAATGATAAGAATTTTTCCAGTATATAATAATGAAATCAGTTGAAACAGGTAATCGGTTATGTACAAAAGGGACTGGGCTTTATTTAAGTAAGCATTGATGAGACTTATTATGTGCCGTACTCTAATGTCCGTGATAAATAACATTCATTAGTGCAATGATTGAGTTGTTGAACGAAATCTTTAATTACTTAGCAATCCTTTGGAAAGGAATGTGGTTTGTTGTGTTGAGTTGCAATTGGGAGAGTGGAGTGCAGCGATGGGACAAGTTGAGACGAGTGGAGTGGCGAGGTTGCGAGTGAGGCGAAACCGGTTTTGTGGATGCCACTGAACTCGGATGGTCTTTACGTGGAAATGGGAACGGGACTCTTTCTGAGAATCCTCCTCGAGTTCAAGTTCCTCAGGAGAGAACAAGTCTTCAGCAGCCTCAGTCAGTCGAGTCTGTTGGGACGGAGAGTGTTGAGGCAGCTGTTCTTGGATTAAGCAGAAGAAGAAGAAGAAGAGAGGGAGGATGAGGCTACTGTGGGTGTGGGTGGTTGTGGGAGTGACAATAAAGGAAGCAGTGAATGCTGAGTTTAATAATACGGCGCAGGAGCGGAGTGCGAGGGAGAGCGGGCAGTCGTGTCGGGGAGAGAAAGACGAGGAGCTCTGCAGGGACGGATTCTTCTTCACAGCTACGGCCCTGAAGGGAGTGGGGAGGGACGGAGAGTTGGAGGTCGCGTTGAGTGTGGTGGATTCGCTTCATCCCCACGTGACCTTTGACCTCTCCCTTCATGAGAATGTCGGTGGGGCGGTCCGGTTTGAAGAAGGAATCCTGCATACTGGGAGGCTCATCGCGAGGGAGGAGGTCACTCTGGAGGTCAATGAACTGAGGAGGGTGGTGCTGCGGGTGAGTGACCTCCCGTGGGAGACGGCAGATTTGGTCGTCACGGGACATCCAACGGGACATTCGGAGTTTAAAACGCACGAGTCCACGAGGATAGAGAAAGTGTCTTCAGAAGTCAAAGTGTTTTTTCAGATGGAGAAATCCGAGTACGCCACTGGAGAGACAGTCGACTACCGCGTTGTGGTGGTGGACGGAAATGTCGACAAGACGTCGAAATTCGCCCAGGTTGTTTTAACAAGTTATTTCCCAATTTCTGAGGAGACTCGGCTGCCGTGGGTGGAAGTCCCGGAGAGCGGAATTCTGAGGGGAAACTTCCCCCTCGTCGACTTGACAAAGGTTAGCGTGCGGGTGACGTCGAACGTGACCTCCAGTGATTTCTCCGTGGCATCCACACGCACGTTGTTTCCAAGCGAAGATTCCCGTCCTTCGCAGGGGATGTCGGTGAGGTTGGAAGTGGAGCGGAACGTTTCCTTGTCACAGCCGCGGGTGAAGGGTCGGGTGACGTTGACGTCGACGGAGGGCATCCCACTTGAGGGCAACTGCAACGTCAGAGTTGATGACATTTCTCGGAGATGGGGCAACGCGAGGAAACTGGCGGAGAGGAGTGTGGCGGTGGGCGTGTCGGGGGACGAATTCCACTTTGACCTGCTGGAGGCGTTGCCGAAGGAGGACGAAGAAGTGAAGGTCAACGTGAAGTGCAGCCACCTCCCCTCGGGAAGCGTTGGCGACGCCAGTGAGACGCTCGTCTTTTACAGGAGTCTCTTCAGAGTCGACCTCCTGTCGATGGAGACTCTCACGGAAGGAAACTCCTCCCACCCACAGGCGACCGTTGCGCTCCAGTTCCTCGTGGAGCGGAGGGACGGGGGCTCCGTGGAGGAGGAGGAGCCAACTAAGGGACTCCACGTTAAGCTCCTCCTCTCCGAGGACAACCTGGGAAGACTCCGCCCCTCAGCAACCAACTTCTCCCTGCCCATTCCTCCAAATGCGAGGGTGCGGCTGGAGTTTAAACTCCGGGAAGCGCCCCCCGCCAACTGGACCGACATAATTCGAATGGAAGTGGGAGACGCGGTGGAGGAGGCGAGTCTCCAGGGGAGTCCAAACAACTTGGTATCGGATATTCACGTGACGCCAATGGACCCTTCGCAGCTAATCCGAAGAGGAGACGTCGTGCGGATCCGCGTCCGGTCGTGTGTCCACTACGCCAGCGTCAACGCCATTCTTTATTCAGCCAATGCGATCTACTCTTCACGGAGGTTCTCATTTTCCCCCCAGCGGGGCTGGTTGGACGAGGTCATTGAACTCAGAATCCCCCAGAATGCGACTGAAGGGTCACTCCTCCTGACCGTCTATGGCAGCGACTACCAAAAATATTTCCGATCTGGCAACAGTGCATCTGTGAAAGTGAACGTGGTTCCTTCCCATGAACAACAACACATCAAATTAGTCGACCAGGTGGACGTGGACATGTCGACGATTGTGACGTTCCGATTGGAGGGAATGTTGGCAGACTCGGTCGTCTCCCTTCAGGCAGCCAAGTTGAGTTTAAAAGAGGGAGCGGCCGACGAGGGGGAAGAAACAGAGCGCCAGTTAATGTGCCATCAGAATGGGTAACAAAGACTATTTCTATTATTTAACATTAAAGGCCAATGAGTATTTTAAGTCTGTGTGTTTTGTGCAGGTATGTGGTTAAGCGTGAGAATCCGGAAACTAAAATTAGGAATGATTCACCGGATGCGGTGGAACCAAATGATCTGGTTTTTTTTGGAAACTTAGGCATGAGCAAAAAATTCTTTGGCTCTCGGTCTGTCTTTTTCATCGACGTAGACAGGACGACATCGACGATGGACAACGGAACTTTAACGGTGACGAAAACTTTCGACCGATGGACGGAGTTTGGGACGTACGTCGTTAGTGGAGCCACTTTTAATTCGAAATCAGGAAGGACCGTATTTTCAAATTCACCGGTTTTGAGAATTCTTCCGCCTCCTTTGACGTTGAGTGTGTCTGTTCCTCCGTCGGTGCTTCTCGGAGAGACATTTGAAGTAATCAGCTATGTCAAAAACAACTTGGCGACTCCGTTCGAAGGTCAAGTGACGTTGGATTGGATTGAAGGAGGGTCAACTGAGGTCACTGAGCACCAACTGGAGGTCAAACCAAATTCTTTGGGAATTCTGAAGATGGAAGTGACGCCCAGATTTTTCGGGGACCTGTTTTTGTCTCTGAGGTCGAATATTTCCAGTCGACTGACAGCCACGCAGAAAGTGAGGGTCATTCCCTCAGGGGAAATACTTAAGGTAGCCAAGCACTTTATCGTTAGTGAGAATCGAGGATCTGTTAACGGGACCGTAGGACCAACCACCTTTGAACTCCCAATCAATTGTACGCCATCTAGTGAAGCAGCACAGGTTGAATTTCAAGGTGACATTCTTGGTGACATCTCCGCTTTCTCGAAAAACAATCCAAACTTCCGAACCGCGTCTGATATTCCTGGTGTGTTGACTTCTTATGCGAAGATTTTGTCGTCCATCTCCACATTCAACAGGGCCAAAAAAAACGATGCAGCACTGCAAACGACTCCAAGCAGCTTAAACAAATCAAAAATGTCTTCGAATTCTTCACACGTCAAATTTTCTTTTGTCCGTCGGATTGCCGGCGGCACAATTCACGTAGGGACGTATGGAGGTTTTTACATAAATCCCACTCGACTGAAAAACGATTTGGTGATGTTGAAGTCAATGCAGCAGGCTGATGGCAGCTTCCAGGAGACAGCGACTACAGTGAACTCGGCTAGTGACGTCGGAGTCATCGCTAACACGGCAATCACTCTCTCCCGTGTAAGAAACATAATGAAATGGCTAAATTTGGCCTTAAATGCCTCTGATTTCACACGAGGGGTTGAATTTCTGAGGGGAAGGCCCGCCGGAGGTCAAGTGAAGGACAACTTCCCACTCAGCCTTGTCACGTTTCTCTTCTCCCAGCTGGACGACAGGGACACTAATACTTTCTTCAAAAAATTGGAAGGCACCGCATCAAAAGACTTTCACGGAATATTCTGGACATCAAAATGGAACGGAAAGACATGGACGGATAGTCTAGCGCCGTCGGTTACGGCGACTTCATATGCTCTGATGACGTACGTCAACATGAAGAAGCTGGGGGAGGCCGATAAAATTGCTCGGTGGTTGGTTTCCAAGAAGAACGTGAACGGCTTCTATGCGTCTTTTGAGGAGACAGCAGTAGCTGTTGAGAGTCTA
>JAQGAC010000985.1:0-16879 GCA_034696585.1 Isotomurus maculatus
GAAATGGTAAATCACAACTTAAGCAAGTTCTGTGATACTGCTTCTATGAAGTATCCAATGTACCTCAGTGTGGGTTTGAATACCAATACAAAAAATTGTGTGGTCTATCGTTAATGTTTTGGAATTGTTGTATCCATCATTATTGCAATTATGTACAGTCGGCGTCATCTTCAATGTGTTCGAATCCAACTTTAATCCTTGTGTGTTCATCAAAACCACGGTACAAATTACTTCTATCAGATTCAATACAAGCTATAGTATGTTAGTAATCATACCAAATAAGATAAATCCTCATAAGTCTTTCTTTTCCTCAACAGCTTTAAACGCTTTCAAAATATCATCCAAGACCTCCTCAATGACCACCTTTGCAATGTTATTAACTTCTTCTCTGTTTCCGTATGAATCACAACGTCCTTCAACTGTTATGTTTACATAATCGCCAACACTAAATGCCAGCATTAGCAATCCTACAACATAATAAAAATAAAATCTCAGTTTATAAAACATCGCATCATTTTATTTTCTACATTGGCTTACTTGGAGACTTCAGCAACGAATAGATGCGAGCGTCTGGATGAATAGACAGAACAGGAACCCCCAGAAGGTTGTACTCCTCGGAAGAAAGTAAGTTTGGTGTTATCCCATGCTCCAATTTTGAGGAAATGCCAATGCTTTCCATCAGTTCCAATGTTCTATTAAGAATCGCTCGCGGGATCGCCCAAGTCGAAGGCAGAAAGAAACGATAACTGATTTCCAAAAACTCCAGTTCTTCAACAATTCTGCAATAACTGTTTTCAGCTTCCAGAACTTTTAAAACAAGATCGTCTCCTTTCATGTTGACTCGAAAAAATGTGATCGCTCTTTACGAACAAAATAGATAAGAATTAGTCTTTATAATAGCTTCATTATGTAATCATGCAAATAAAGCGCACAGGTGATTTTGCATCTTTCCTCCAATAGGCACAGGATGATTTGGTCGACCTTGGGGAGTCCCAATGCAAATGAAGTCAGGTATTTTATGTCCAAGTCCTTTTGAAACAAAATATCTTTTGGAAGCTTCAGCTTCAATTACACCTAAAAGTGTGCAAAAATGACATCCTGCCAGTTGCCGTGCTCTTTTGAGCTTTTTTAATTCCAATTTACAGAAAATCGTATGCATTTCTTCCGCATTTTCTGTCGCTGTTTTTGGCCAGGGCATCTTTCCACATTTTTGCAAGTGAAGCGCAAGTTTTAAGAATGAAAGTGGCATGTTATACAACATCAAAATCTAAAATGTATTAGTTGCATAACTTTTAAGACAATATTATCATCATAAAAACAATAATTAAAGTATTAAACATTTTACCTTATCCCACAGAGTAGATTTCGAATCCTTTACCAAGAATGGCGATTTATTTCCGCACAGCGTGTCTATTACGTGAATCAGCGAGTACGCATCGCACATTCCGTGATGAGATTTTATTACTAGTACTGTTTTTGGTTTTATCTCATCGACGAGCTTTTCCAGGATTCCAGGATTATTTTCAGGTTGTTCAAGAAACTTTATATGAATTAACAAAACTTCCCAGTTTGGATTTTCTCCGTAATCTTGCAATTCGAAGTATTTTCCTACAAATTTTTCAACTTCAGCAAAATTTACTACAGTAATTGTAGTTTCTTTGATTCTTTCGACAAGGTTTATTTCCTTAGCAGCTTTTTTGAACATGAAGAATCCATACTGAACATAATGACAGTATAAGTTTGAGTACCGTTTTCTTAGTTCCTCAGACGACAGAAATGTTTTTTCAAAGTGTTTTCGAAATTTTTGTATGTTCAGAGTTCCATTGAGAACAAGGGATGCACCTCCATTAACAAGTGACCTTTTATTGCTGGGAGCAGTCGTAAGTAAGTAGTCTATGGGATTATAAATCGGAATCAAATCTGGACGGAATAGCCACGCAGAAACGTGCACAAGCAGTCTAAAAATCAAAAGAACCGACAATGGAATCCATACGAAAACCAATAGAGGAATCCAAAGCACTGCAGCAGCACAAACATTGAAGCACTTCTTAACTCCTGTTGACATCATTTCTTCGAAATTAAAACAACGATTAGAGATGATTTGCGTCTGATTGATTTTAAGCTGTAGCTGCCGAGACTGAAGTTGCTTGTGAAATGATGCATCATTTTATCAAGTTCTAATTTCTTCAACTGGTTCAGTACAAATAATCTGGTTTTATTCATGTAATTTTAACTTTGGTACCGAATGTGGGAATTGATATAGATCAATTTTATAATTGTTCTTAATTTGCGTCACAAGAAAACATAAGACTGCTAAGAGCAGACATGCGATCACCTTGAAAAGAACAAGTGGCATTGCGGAAAAATTCTAGCTTGTCTGGATTAACATTCAATTCCTACCAACACTCTGCCTTCCTTTCCGTTATACATCCATTGCCATTCTTCATCATAGACACGCACATTTTCACTACAGCCGGTAATCCCAGTTAAATAATTATGTACAATTTAAAACTGAATGAACACGATAGACTAATAACTTAAAGACTAGAATTCCATAATCCAGGATTTTACTTTGCATACTTACGTAACTTCACGTTACAACCACGTGCTACACTGCGCGTAAAGGGTGTTAAATCCATTGGAGTTGGTTGTTAATTGTTAAATGAACAAAGTCGATTCCAGAGTCATGATGTTTGAGTGTTACGTGCCAAATAAATTGGTTTGAGTGAGAATTCTCACAACTTACAATTATGGACAGGATTGTTTAGCGGAAACATATTTGCGGTCTTGCTAGAAATAAAGAACATTGCACCAAGTTCCATTCTAAGATTTCGTTTTAACTCTTATCCGTTCTGAACTTTCTTGCCATAAATTCCCTTTTTGTAAAAACTGAAGATGGACGTTGGGAATAAGTTGTAGCTGCTGAAGCTACTTTTGTGTACTCATAGGAAACCCAAGTTGTTCTACGTAATTTACACAAAATATAGAATCAAAAATTAAATTAGCCTTACAATGTTCCAATGCTTATGAAGAAGCTCGAAGTATATAATTACTTATGGCTGTAAATTTAATTTGTGGAACCTGAGACAAGGTTGTACTAATGCTAGTTAACTACGCAAATGGATGGCTATTATTTTCCTTATCAGAATTGAAAGTCCCACGGTTCCAAATAAATTCTTTGTAGAATTCTTAATCGTAACTTCCACACAAAATAAAATGAGTTGACATTAATGCAATTATTATTTGTGCAGAACTTGTTCGGCTGCACCTTCCTATGTGAAGTCAATTAAAAGCTCATGTAAGGCTATCAAATGCCTTTTCCAGAGTAATTCAATGTAGTAAGATAATAAACCAACCTTATCTTACTAAATCTGCAAACAAGTGTCTGCGTGATTATCACAAGCTCCCACGTACTTCCTTGTGTTCCTCACAAATGCTACGTGCGGTTTGTGGGTGTGTCGACATGTGGTTGGATGCGTCCAAGGTATTATTGTTGGAGTCTGTGAGAATCAACAAACTGAAGGTTACGAAGATCCATTTAACCCTGAGGGAGAACTCCAGAGACCCAGTCGACGCGTAGCATTCATACAGATCACAACTTGTGGTTGATATTAAATTCACACCTTTCTCTCCGTTTGTACACAAGAAGCAGTTAGTGTGTTACTGAATAATGGGTCAGCATATAATAATTATGAAGTACTGCAATTAAGCTTCAAATTTAATTTTCTCTTCTGCGTTAATTAAACGTGCAGGGTGGAAGGAAGCGTGGATGACTTCAGCGGAGGATGACGCGGAGGGGAGACGGGCGATGCGGCTGGCCAAGTCACTTCGTCGCACTCACACCGCCAAAAAGATTAATTGGGCTTTGAGAGCCTTCCGGTAGTATATTTTTATGTGTAATTGTTTCTGGGCATTAAAATGCCTAAGACATAAATAAGGCAGTGTCACATTAAAATTGGGGTGCTGAGTTGAGATGCATTGTGTACATATTTTAGGACTCTACTGGTAATATGAATAGCCAGAAATCACTAAAATTAATTCAATCTACAATTTAAAAGCAGAATTTTTATTTATCAAACCGCATTATTAAATAACAAGTCATGAATCACAGCTAACTTACTAAAATCATAACGATGGCCACAACATTACGTTATATTGACGTTTCCTATGTTCTGAATATCTTGGAACGTCAACAGACGAATGGACAAAACTAAAAGACAGAACTGTGATTTTTTGATACACAATATCTTTTGAAAATGATAAAAATACTAATCGCTGAAGACACAAATTGCTTATAATTTCGTAAAGATTAGTCATCCCTAAAACAATAAATTTTTTAACTACGATATAAAAGCTCAAAAACGAAATTTATTCAATGTCTCAAAGTTTGGGCAAAGCATGTTTATTAACGTCTCAGATGATAGATAATTGGTATACAATTCATTCCACTACCAGGAGACGGGTCTTAGACCAAGGATCTACTGCAGCATACCACCCTAACCATGTGTATGCTAATTGAGGCGATAATCAAATTGCCCAGTAGCCACCTTCCCCGTACTACCTCTTTACAGAGGTATCACCGAGCCAGAAAGGACTTAACTAAGTTTCCTTGGCTGAGGGTTCGAACTACAGACCCTCGACGTGTGATACCTTGAGTCTGTAGTTCTAGCCACTCAGCCATCAGGGCTTAGCTTAGCAAGCGATCAATTATATAGACTTATATACTAAAAGCCAGGGGATGTTCAATCATGTCCTTTTTGTGAAACAAGTAATGATTTGGATCCCCGAGCTGTAAATACAAAACCATCAACCCAGAGGTTTTATTAAACCAAACCAAACTGAGGTTTAAAAGCTACGTTAAACTTGACAGGGACATATATTTCTATAGAGTTTGAATCAAGTCGCATGTTCGGAAAGCTGTTACTGGTCCGAGAACTAAAGAACAGGATAGCTTAATTACAAAAGGAAGTCCGCTTTGTGGACTACTCCATAACGTATTAATAAATAATCCATGAATCCGTTACTGAAGGAACTTCAATTATTTTGTTTTTTAAAACGTTTTGTTTTCCTCACAAAAGGTTGATTTTCTGTCGATCAAACTAGAATCACGTGTTGAAAAAATTTAACTATTGAGCCAAGTTAAATTTGTTTACCTTTCAATGGAATACAGTTACCTGCAGAAGTGGTTTATTCCTTTGGAAATTATTAAACTGCCTATCTGTAAGTCTTATCGTTTCGTAAAATAATTGCATTTAACGCCACGACTGGCCAACCGAACTCTGTGTCAATTCCGTTCGTACTACTAAAAGTATAACGTCAGAAACGGAATACACTCCATCGAAGAATCCGTAACATGCGCTCTAAGGTAAATCACTTCAAAAGTGAGCAGCTCCTTCACACTTAATTGAAATTCTGAATCGACCTTCTGTTTTAAAGTATTATTGCCACTCTGAGAAATAAAGAAACTTCGATACCTGAAAGTATCATGTTGATTGGATTTCAACCAGTCCTTGATTATGAATAAAAAATTCGCGCTTGCATTAAAACACCGTAAACCATAAGTTTGCTATTCGCGCTTGGACGCTGGTTTTGTATTAATGATGATGAGGAGAAGCATGTTTCATTGCAGATGCATTGGAACTTAATCCTATCCATGCGCTTTGTAAAATTGAAATCTTGCAATGCAAGAATGCAGGTTATGAGAAAATAAACCTTTTGATATTCCCAGAAACAAGTGTCACAAATTATTTTGGGATTGTTTTGAAGAAATAATAAATCACAACAGAAGCAAGTTATGATATTCTGCATCTGTGAGGTGGGGAATTTACCTCAGCACGGGCTGGAACAGCAACGCAAAAAATTGGGAGATGTATCATTATACTTTTAAAGTGTTTGGGATTTTGGAATCCAACATTATTTAATTCATTTACAGTCGGCGTCATCATTTGTTTTTAGAAAGGAAGGAACAAATTACTTCTATCAAATTTAATACGAGCTATAATTTGTTAATGTCGAAATTATTCAAAGATGGAAATTATTCAAATTAATGAACGTAAAAACTTATGCCAAATAAAGTGAATTAACAAAATATCTGTATCGTCGCATGCGCAATAATGTTCGTTTAATTGTATTCCCCAATTAACTTCGTATCTCAACTAGCATCTCTCATCTCAATTTCATCCTTTTCCTCCAAAAATATTTATCAAATTAAAACCACAGCACAGGATATTGTATTAATAGAGAGTTAAGCCAATTTGTATAATGATAAGAATAATAAAAAACCTCAAATCAAAAGATTTTGAATTCAATAAAAAAAAATACGCATTTTTCCAATGTGCTTTCGTCTTTCATTTCCTCAGCGCTTCAAACGTTTTCAAAATATCATCCAAGACTTCCTGAAAGAGCACTTTTGCAATGTAGTCAACTTCTTCTCTGTTTCCGAATGAATCACAACGTCCATCAAGTGTAATGTTTATATAATCACCAGTACTAAATGTCACCATCTGCAATCCTACAACATTATAAAAGTAAAATCTCAGTTTCTAAAAACACTCATGCTTTTATTTTATAAATAGGCTTACTTGGAAACTTCATAAACGAACCGACGCGAGAGCCTGGATACATAGACAGAACAGGAACCCCCATCAGGTTGTATTCCTCGGACGATAGTAAGTTCGGAGTTACTACATTCTCCAACTTTGATGAAATGACATTGCTTTCCATCAGCACGCATACTTGATTCAGAATCGCTCGCGGGACAGGCCAAGTCAAAGGCAGAAAGAAACGGTAACTGATTTCCGGAATCATCAATTCCTCAACCATCCTGCTATAACTGTTTTCAGCCTCCAGAACTTTTAGTGCAAGATCGTCTCCTCTCATGTTGACTCGAAAACTTGTGAGCGCTCTTTAAGTACAAATAATAGATAAGAATCCGTCTTTATGATAGTGTCATTAGGTAATCATGCATATAAATCGCACAGGTGATTTTGCATCTTTCTTCCAATAGTCACTGGGTGATTTGGTCGACCTTGCGGAGTCCCAATGCTAATGAAGTCAGGTATTTTGTGTCCAAGTCCTTTTGAAACAAAATATCTTTTGGAAGCTTCCGCTTCAATGACACTCAGAAGTGTGCCAAAATGACATCCTGCCAGTTGCCTTGTTCGTTTGAGCTTCTTCAATTCCAAACGACAGAAACTCGTATGCGTTTCCTCAAAATTTGCCTTTTCACCTTTCAGCCAGGGCATTTTCCCACATTCTTGCAAGTCCATTGCAAGTTTTAATACGGAAAGTGGCATGTTACACAACATCCAAATCTAAAATCAATTAAACACACTATTTTAATTGATTTTACTCAAGGTGCAGACAATCATGTGAGTGTTAATTATTTCACCTTATCCCACAGAGTAGGTTGCGAATCTTTTACCAAGTAGGGCGATTTATTTCCGCAGAGTGTGTCTATCACGTGAACCAACGAATATCCATCACACATTCCGTGATGAAATTTTAGCACTAGAACGGTCTTTGGTTTTCTCGCATCGACGAGGTTTTCATGGATTCCAGGATTATTTCCAGTTTGTTCAGGAAACTTTATATGAACTAATAAAACTTCCCAGTTGGCATTTTCTGCATAATTTTGCCATTCGACGTATTTCCCTATAAATTTTTCAACTTCCCCGAAACTTACAACATTGATTGTGGTTTCTTTGATTCTTTCAAAAAGGTTTATATCTTTAGCTGCTTTCTTAAACATAAAGAATCCATACTGAACATAATGACAGTACAGGTTTGAATATCGTTCTCTTAGTTCTTCGGATGAAAGGAATTTTTTTTCAAAGTGTTTTCGAAATTCCTGTACATTCAGAGTTCCGTTGAGAACAAGGGATGCACTTACATTAACTTGTGACTTCTTATTGCTAGGAGCTGTAGTAATTAAGTATTCGATGGGGTTATAAATAGGAATCAAATCTGGACGGAATAACCACGCAGAAGCATGAACCAACAGTCTGAAAATCAGAAGAAACGACAATGGAATCAATACAAAAACCGTATGAGGAATCCAAAGGAGTCCAGCAGCACAAAAATTGAAGCACTTATTTATTCCTATTGATATCATTTTTTTGAAACTAAGACAACTTTAAATTTGTAGCTGCCGAGACTGAAGTTGTTTGTGAAATGATGCAACATTTTATTATCTAATTTCTCCAACTCGTCTAGTAAAAAGAAACTTGTTTACTGGCACAATTTCAACTATTGTTCCGAATGTGGGAATGAATATAGATCAATTTAATAATTATTCTCAATTTTCTGTACACGAAAATCCAAGACTGCTAGGACCGGACATGCAATCACCTTGAAGAGAACAAATTGCATGGCAAAAACACTCAAGCTTGTCTGGATTAACATTCTCTCCCTGCCAACACTGCCTGCCTTTCGATACACATCCATTGCCATTCTTCATCATGGACACGCACATTTACACAACAGCCGGTAATCCCAGTTAAATAATTGTGCACTACGAAAAACATAATAAACATGATATAACAAACAACACGCTTAAAAACGTGAATTACATAATTCATGATTGTAATTTGCATGATTACTTACCTAACGGCGTATAGTTTATGGCACCTCGGATTGTGACCCCAGAAAGAGAAAAAATTCGTAGGTTTTAAATGTTATAAAGCATCGAATTTTAAGAAATTGGGGCCTCGAGAGCGAACAAATAACGTCTAAATCAAGTTACATAAGCTTCACACAAAGTTGTTTGATTTGTTCGGAGCATAAGTTTAGCGTTGCTAACTTAAAACCAAAACTGAGACCTAAATATAAGAATGCTAATCCAAAGTTTAGTTAATTCAAAATTTATTTGCCAGCTACTTGACTGTTTCCCAGTTATTTCGTAAGAATCTCCTTCTGCGCCTTCACTTCAAAGCTTAACGACTGTGACTCAAGCTAATCTGCCTATAAACAACAAGTGTTGTTCTGTAGCCCTGTAACTTAATAATGGACTCTGCTTCCTTTCTTTGTAACTCATGAGAATGTGTACGAGTAATAAGTAGCTGATAACTTGCAAATCCTTTCACACTAATCACCAACATGCCATTTCACAAGGCCAGCCGTCACTCTTCAACAGGGTGAAGGTGACATCTTTGTACCTAAAAGTAACACAGGAAAGCAGTGAGGGATGCATGCTTATTAATTATTTAAAAGTTATTTGCTAATAGTATTTAATTAACAAGGCAAGTAGATTCAATCATATCCAAATCCCGACTATTGAAAACGAAAAGAAGAAACAAGTCATCTTTCCAGGTTTAAACGTTTTAATTTATTTTATTAGTGATACATTTATTTTATCATTTACCCACTACATTGCTGATGAATTAAAACAGTTAATCAGGATTGAAGCGTATCATAAGCAAAGAAATCGTTTTTACAACTGACTTAAATCCCATTTGTTTTATCTCAGGGAAGGAAACTTCAGCTATGTAAGAAAAAGAGGAAGGCAACTAGAATATTCAACACTGCTTAAATTTCAGAAGCCAGAGAGAAGATTGAATCAATGCTAATTAACTACGCAAATGGATGGCTATTATTTTCCGTATTAAAACTAAAGTCTCACGTTTCTAAATAAATTATTTGTATAATTCTTAATCTAAATTCCACACGTAATAAAATGAGTTAACATTAATTCACTTGCTACTAGTGCAGAACTTTTGCATGTACATCTTCAATTAAAAACACATGCAAGGCTATTTGGTTAGACTTTAAACGTCACGGCATTCCTGGTTGAGTCTGTGAGAATCCACAAACTGAAGGTTACGAAGAAGCGTTTACGTCTGGAGGGACAACTCCAGAGACCCAGTGGACGCTTAGCATTCATACAGATCACAACTTGTTGTCGATATTGAATTCACCTCTTTCTCCCCGTTTGTACACCAGAAGCAGCGAGTGTGTTACTGAATTATGGGTGAGCATATAATTATTATGAAGACCTGAAGTTAGCACTAATTTAATTGTCCCCTCTAAATTATAAATTAATGTGCAGGGTGGAAGGAAGCGTGGATAACTTCTGCGGAGGATGACGCGGAGGGGAGACGGGCAATGCGGCTGGCCAAGTCACTTCGTCGCACTCACACCGCCAAGAAGATCCTCGTCATCCCTGGACCCTCCGTTTCTTACGAAATGACGTAATAATTTGCACATTCAATTTAGATTATTTTAGTGTCGAAATTTCAGTGGATAAATTTTCGGTGCTGACGAAAAAATTTAGTATGCGTAGGTTACCTATTCTTACTAAATTTTTAATGCACCTTACAATTCACCCCTTAAATTCGACAAGGTTCGAAAAAACCCGAACCCGGGTATTAGTATTATTAGTGTTAGTTAGACTTTGTGTACAATTTGTCGCTTGTTGTAAGGACGTTGCTGATGGGAGAATTCGACGGAATCGCACCGCTGGACGTGAGCAGGATTTTCGGGAGGAAAGGAGGCGTCGGATTTGAGGCAGCGGTGAAGGCGACTCTCCACGCCAGTCGACTCGTCACACGAGGAATCTTCGTCTCCCCTTTTCTCCTCGTAAACTCACGAATAATTAATCCCTGTGGGAATCTCCCATCTAAAGGTTGGCTGTCGTAATTGTCGCAGGTTTTGGAGAACGTCGACTTCTTCTTCGACGTCATCTTCGACACTGACACTTCTCCTTCTGGGGAAGTCGACGGAGGGGAAAGAGAGACGATCGACCCGAACTCACCAATCTTCGCTGTGAAGCCCTCAACCCAAAACTTGGAGTTAATGAATCAATTCTTCAACCTAAATAATCAACTCGATTCAACTGCTCCTGGTGAGTTTTAAATTAATTGAATCAATTAATTATAAATATATTTGAATTAAATTATTTACTAATTATCAATTAATAATAATGTCATAAAGTGACTTTAAGTAGGTATATTAAGACGTGTGACATGGGCAGTATGGTAGTCAGTAGATATCCTGGAAGCAGCTGGAGTTGGACGAGCTATCCTCTCCAGCTGAGATATTGACCATGGCAAATGACGTGAGTAGGAGAGATGAGGATAGCAATAGCAGGCCGGGGTAGCTCAGTTGGAGAGCATCTGATCGGAAATCAGAGGACGTGGGTTCGAGTCTCACTCCCTGCCTGATTTTTGCCTTCCTACGCTCTCTTCCATATTCACACATTCGTTACACATTGAATGTTGAAAACTGCGTTTAAATTAACAGTATGAAAAGAGTGAAATAAAAATCCATTCAGGAGACAAAGTGCACCTAAGGTGAGGAAGATAACATGCACTCTTAAAAGGACGAAATAATATTTTGTTGCTTACCTCATAAGCCTAAATATATTTGTGCCGAACCTCTTCACAGGCGAACGTTGCACGTTTTAATATTTATCAGCGAGATAATGCCCTTCAAATTGACACAAGACATATTTTGATGTTAGATGGTTGAGAATAACGACTGAATCTAAAGCTCAAGCTTCTTCAGCAGGCCTCTTCTCCGCCCTGATAACAGAAAAAACAAAGTTGCAATTTAGACTTATCTGCCTGCAATCCATGACCAGATACGGTTGAGTTACCAACACATCTCAAACTAATATCGAACGGTATTAATTATCATAATTTTACGTTCTTTTTGTGGGAAACAAAGTTCAAGTTAATGAATTAGAAAAAATTGAAATACAATTTTTGAAAATTTCAACACATAATAAACAACTACACAGACATAGAATTAAAATAAATATACGGTAAAAAAGTCTCTACGTCCGTCATTGATATTTTTCACTTTTACTTTGGTTTACTTAATAGGTTATTAGAAACAAAGTGAAAATTGTTGTTTCGGAGCTACATTTTATTGACTGTTAAAACAACAATATTCCTGTTGTTGGAATGCATCTCAATCAGAGAAAATTATACGCAGACTTTCTGAGCAAACCAGTGCACAATGGATATTAGACAAGAACTAACTAACTAAATGTTCTGGGTAGGTTCATGAGTGATATATTTGTCCTAACAGAGCTTTGCCTTTACAACAAATTATTCATGATAGTGCGTCTAAATTTGCGTTTGCATTATAACAATCCATCCCACAGGTCTGTATTTTGTGCTCTTGGTTTTGCAATAACAACAAGGAAAACATGTTTTATCGCATTAATTACTTTATTTTGTTCGCCTTACGTTTGCTTTGTTATTGGCAAAACATAAATGCAATTCCACCAATGCGCTTTGCAGCATAGAGAACTCTCAATGCAAGAATGCAAGTTACGAGAATTTATACCTTCTTATTCCCAGAAGCAAGTCTTAAAAATAAATTGTTGTATTTGTTTTGAAGAAATACCAAATCACTACAAAAGTAAGTTATGATATCCCGTATCTGTTTGGTCATGAATGTACCTTAACAAGAGTTTGGATAGCAATATAAAAATTGTTTCATCCATTATTACTAGTTAAAAAGCATTTGGAATTCTAGAATCCATCATTAGTGCAATTATGTGCAGTCGGCGTCATCTCAAATGTGTTTGAATGGGACTTTTATCCTGGAATGTTCATTGAAAGCTTTAACGTTCAAATTACTTTTACCAGATTTAGCTATAGTTTTTTGGTGTTGAAATTTCTAAATGGAAATTATTCAAATTAATGAACATAAAACTTAAGCCGAAGTAGGTGAATTAACAACATATCTGTATCATCGTATACATAATAAGGTTGCATTTTATTTCATTTCCTCACTAATTTCAATATTCAACTTGTATCTCTCACATAAATCTTAATTTCATTTCTTTTCTCCAAATATATTTACTGGATTAAAATACCAGGTGATTCGAGGAAATAAAAATTAAGCCAATTAGTATAATTATAAGGATTATAAAACAAGTTATGTGGAAATTTCAAGCTAATTCGGAATCTCCCAAAGTGCTTTCGTCTTTCATTACCTCAACAGATTCAAACGCTTTCAATATGTCATCCAAGACTTCCTGAAAGAGCACCTTTGCAATGTAATCAACTTCTTCTCTGTTTCCGTATGAATCACAACGACCACCAACTGTGATGTTCACATATTCGCCAGCACTAAATGTCATTATCTGCAATCCTACGTTATAAAAATAAAACAAAATCTCAGTTAATAAGAATAGCGCATGCTTTTATTTAATAAATTGGCTTACTTAGAGATTTCAGGAAAGAACTGACGCGAACATGGGGATAAATAGACTGAACAGGAACACCCAACAGGTTGTATTTCTCGGAAGAAAGCAAGTTCGGAGTTATCCCGTGCTCAAACTTTGACGAAACGACGTTGCTTTCCATCAGTGCGAAAATTCGATTTAGAATCGCTCGCGGAATGGGCCAAGTCAATGGCTGACAAAAACGATAGCCGATTTCCAAAGCCATCAATTCCTCGACAATTTTGCAATAACTTTTTTCAGCTTCCTTGACTTTTGAAACAAGATCGTCTCCTCTCATGTTGACTCGAAAAGTTGTTATTGTTCTTTAAGTGCAAAGAACATATAAGAAGTGGTTTTTCTAACGATTCAATTTATTAACTATGCATGTACAACTCACAGATGATTTTGCATCTTTCCTCCAATAATCACTGGATGATTTGGTCGACCTAGTGGAGTGCCAACGCAAATGAATTCAGGTATTTTGTGTCCAAGTCCTTTCGAAATGAAGAATCTCTTGGAAGCTTCCGCTTCAATTACGCCTAGAAGAGAGCAAACATGACATCCTGCCAGTTTCCTCACTCGTTTGAGCTTCTTCAATTCCAATTGACAAAAACTCGTATGCATTTCTTCTACATTCGACTGTTGAAATTTTGGCCAGGGCATCTTTCCACATTTTTGCAACTCCAGCGTAAATTTTAACAGGGAAAGTGGCATGTTATACAACATCCAAATCTAAAATAAATTAAGTAGATAACTTTAACGAATTATCATCCAAGTACAAACAATAATATGTATTAAACATGGTACCTTATCCAACAGAGTAGATTTCGAATCTTTAACCAAGTAAGGCGATTTATTTCCGCACAATGTGTCTATCACGTGAATCAACGAATACCCATCACACATTCCGTGATGAAATTTTAACACTAACACTGTCTTCGATTTTCTCTCTTGGACGAGGTTTTCGTGGGTTCTGGGATTATTTCCGGTTTGTTCAAGAAACTTTATATGCACTAATAAAACTTCCCAGTTTGGATTTTCTCCATAATCTTGCAATTCGACGTATTTCCCCATAAATGTTTCAACTTCCGCAAAACTTTCTACAGTAATTGTAGTTTCTTTGATTCTTTCAAAAAGGTTTATATCTTTAGCAGCTTTCTTAAACATAAAGAATCCATACTGAACATAATGACAGTATAGGTTTGAATATCGTTTTCTGAGTTTTTCGGATGAAAGGAAAGTTTTTTCAAAGTGTTTTCGAAATTCCTGTACATTCAGAGTTCCATTAAGAACAAGGGATGCGCTTACATTCATTTGCGACTTTTGATTGCTGGGAGCAGTAGTAATTACGTATTCGATGGGATTATAAATAGGAATCAATTCTGGACGGAATAGCCACGCAGAAGCATGAACCAACAGTCTGAAAATCAGAAGAAACAACAATGGAATCAATACAAAAACCGTATGAGGAATCCAAAGGAGTCCTGCAGCACAAAAATTGAAGCACTTCTTTACTCCTGCTGATACCATCTTTTTGAAACTAAGACAACGATAGGAGATGAAGTGGGACTGATTGATTTTAATTTGTAGCTGCCGAGACTGAAGTTGCTTGTGAAATGATGCATTATTTAATGATGTTCTAATTTCTTCAACTCGTCTAGTAAAAACAAACTTGTTTTGCTGCTGTGTTTTCAACTTCGGTACCAAACGTGGGAATTGATTGAATTTTATTCTCACTCTGCTGCACAAGAAACTGCAAGACTGCTAAGGCGAGACGTGCGATCACCTTGAAAAGAACAAATTTCATTTTTTGATTAACATTCTGTTCTTGCTGTCACACTGCCTGCCTCTCGTTAACATGTCCATTGCCCTTTTTCATCACGGACCCGAATTTTCACAACAGTCGATAATCGCTGGAGAATAATCATATGCTGTGGAAAACTGAATAAACTTGATACAATAGTCTACTGAAGAATATGCATTCCTAAATCCAGGATTGTACTTGCACGCTTACATAAATTCATGTTACAACCACGTGTTTCACTATGGGTGGTGGATGCCTAATCCATGGAAGATGCGTGCCAAAAAACAGGGTCAAATTGGTGCCAGGCTCATGGTGTTTGAGTGCTAGGTGCCAAATATATTAGTTTTGAGTGTCAAAAAACGGTTGCGTTGCGCGGTACTTGGTACTAAAGGACGGAACGTTGATGCCAAATCCAATCATGTGGGCGCACAAAATACAGCCTTTAATTTCTTTTTCAATGTGCCCCAACCCGATAGAATTTATTTGGACCCTCGCGTGTACAACATAATCTGTTATCTGAATCACTTATTTGGTATGGATAGAATGAAACAAAAATCTTCACCACGGCCATTCTTAAACTCACTTGCTTTAACCTGAACACGTAAAATAAAAATGTCTTTATCGCTTTTCTACTTTCCACCTTTCATCATAACAATCCACCAGACGCAAATCAGCTATTTGTCTGTATTCAAGGACAGGCAAGTGTAAATTAATAAAATGCGAATACGATCGTCGAGAACTACCAATTAAAATAAGAACAAACATCTCATTTCTCACAACAAGTTATAAAAATGAATCGGATAAATGTTTTGGAGAAGTTCCAGATCGCATCAGAAGTATCTTCCTCGTATTTAAATTCAGGTTTAAGTAAGTACCTTAGCGAGGAAGGGATGAAATAATTATTCTGATTAGGTGATCCAATTCTGTTTACAGGAAAATGCATGGGAATTTTGCAGGTACATCACCTTTAGAAGTATATTACTGAATCTCCGACAACATTAATTCTATGAACAAAGAAAGGCAGAAAAGCCTTAATATTGGTTTAGATTGTTATGCCATCTGAATCATGTCAATGCTGGGCCCCGAATTTATAACTTTAAAATTCCTGATATATCTCTAATATATTCTTTGGGGAATAAGTTCTCAGGATTTCCACAAGCTTGCGGTGAGATTTCCTTAGGGGTTCCAGAAGACCAGAATCTGAAACATTTCCGTTTATAATATAATTGCAATCTTGGCGATTATGACCTGCTGTTTTATTTGCAAATGAAAGGTATCATTCTTCATGACAATGAATCGAATGTCCCTTGGCAGCTGAATTCATACGCTGTGCCACAATTACCACGTGCGCGCGTAAAAAGCAATACAAATCCATAGGTACATAAATATGTGGTATTATCATCCTACCACTTGCACTTTAGTTAAACCACACTTAAGTCTAATAATAATTGTGTTTATTTACCGACATACAATAAAATACGTAATCACAAACAATTCGTGTGACAAAATTATGCCGAAAATCTTCTTACTTTGAAAATCTTTTGTATATTTATAAGTATCTCTGGTTTACAGCAAAACACTTAACAACAATGGCTCTTTTGGCTAACTCCTTTTATGATTATATGATAACCATTAACAAAACAATTAAATTATTGTAACAACTCTAATAAAATAACGATGGGTAACCCTTACAACGTTTACACACACAGTAACTATATTTAAACCTCCGTTAATGAAAGACTATCATGTGTATTCTTGACTAATTTGTGTGTTGGGCTAGAGCAGTTTGACCAACAAATAGAATATTCATAACATCGTATTTACCGAGGGTGGTCATAGATATTGCGGACACTACGTTACCGTGTGTCTCTCATGAACCAAGACAGGTAGGATTATAA
>JAQGAC010000986.1:0-16865 GCA_034696585.1 Isotomurus maculatus
ATTTGTGCTGTGCTCATTCTGTGTTTCCCAAACTGCGAGTTTGCTATGCCTCAAGATATAAATTGAAGACGTTTACATTATGAGTTTGCTGAAGTCTTTGAAAATAGGAAAGTGTCTAGCTTCCAGTTTTCAAGTAAAATGTGTTGCGTCAGCAACTGCGGCACGAAAATTAAAGAAGCAACGAAGTTCCTTGAGATATTCGTTAGCAAAGCAAATACCAAACAGGCTGGATACCTTGGGGCTGTAAATAATTTAATCATTCAATTTCATTAAAGCATTATAAAATAAGTCTGTTTGTCGTAATTACAATATCATCCTTAAAGTAAGTGTACTACTGTCGGCGTGAATTAAAAAAATAACCTGATGGCTGTAAACTGTGTCAAAATATATGGGTAAACAATTTGACGACTTTAAGCTAGGAGTTTATTCTCAATTATTAAAAATTAAACGATTAAACTCTTTGAATACTTTGTGATTTAAAACTACTGTGGTTTGAAATATCTCTCTATGTCACTTCTGAAGCTTTCCCAACAAGGAAATGGGGTCACGATTTTTGTCTAAGGACAATACGAATGTAAAAAGTAGACATACATATTGCCTCATACGGGCATAAGGGGCTGCTGTTGTCTTAATCCTCTGTACGTTCGGATGGAGCTCGTTGAATTATCAAACATTTTATTATATGAAATAAAAATACCCCATTACTGACCAGAAGTGGAACACAATTATTTTGTTACAACCCTCTCCGTTTTAACCTTTTCGAGGATTGTCTGATATTTTATTCTTCTATCCAGTAAATCTAAATAATTTTCTACAAACATGTTGTAGAAGCCCAGACAATTGAATTCACGTGTAAGGCTCAATATTTAAATAGCATTACAAAGCCAGTAAAACTAAAAGTACTTTGCCTCCCACTTACATGAATTCTGAACTGCTTAAAAGAGGAGGATTCAGGTAAAAACATATACTGTTGGAATTTTGTGAAAAGTTGAAGAAGTTGCAAAGTGTACTATAAAACAAACATATGTATTTATTTGGTTTGTAAATTATAGATAGAGTTGATAAATTAATGCATATTAAAGCTAATGAGTTTCTGTTTGCGTCAAATATATCAACTTTATTTCTACGGTCGGTCCACGTCATCACAAGACGTCTATTTTATTCAATAGCGTTCTTAAACAATTCTTGCGCAATTTTAATTTGGTCATCTGGTTGGTTCGTGAAAAGCATTGAAAGCTCTGAAAGAAACATAATTTGAACTTGAAGAAGGAAGTCCCCTCACAGGAAACTTTATATTTGAGTTTACATGGACACTTTAATCGACCGTTTATTTCTGTTTCCCATCGGACAATTTACACTTGGGAAAGTTTGCAGACAGCGTTTGAATTCAGTTCACCTACACAATTTCGATTGTACAGTAAACCGTTTTTGTTTCGTTTGTTTGTAGCTTTACGAACTTTTGTGTATAAGAACTTCAGTAAAACCGAAATTTGCGGCACTACTTCAAGCAAACTATAGAAAAGGTATAATTGTCTTTTCTCATGATATTCCTTATGAAATAGCATTGTTAGCTGCAGGAGAGATTTTAACCATCTGCATTCTTGTACCTGCCTTTATAGTACTCTCATAGCAAGATAATACGTTACGTATCCACGCTCAATTACGCTTGCAGAAATTGGTAGTGGTAGGGGACACTTAAGGCACATAAGCTTCAACTTTTGATAGCCCTGAAACAATATTTGTTATTCTTATATTCTACGGCTGACATATGTTTTTGTTTTACGTAACATATCATGTTTACTGTTCACATGGTCAATAAAGTCAGTAGTAGAGGACATCTTCTTCCAGAAGATAAAGCCCACAAATCCTACAAAATGATTATATTTTGTTAACCTTTAGAGGAAAAGTACATTTAATTTCAAATTATATTTATTTAGCTTTAAATGTGTATAAAGAACATGCTTTATACCACAGACATATATAAAGCTTTATGCAGCCTTATATAGAAACTGATGTTAGAACAGTAGTTCTAGGCTATTCAATATTAGTTTTTGCTTCTTATCTATTTTATTTCGGAACTATGTACACACAAACCCACCTAGATTTTATACCGGGTGTTTTCTTAGGCTTAAATACCCAAACAAAACCTCACAAAAGAAATCAATTGTGCTTAAAAGTAACAAACCAATCGAAAGATAGAAAACTATTAATATATTTCCATGTATTTTAACCGAAGAAAAAGGCTCAGCAATGCTTGATTCCCTTACAGCAACTCCTTCAAAATTGCTCAAACGTCTGTTGTGTAGTTTGCTATAAAAATTTGAAATTCCCGACTCTGTTAATCCAGCATAGCGTCGAAAAATTGTTGGGTCGACCCAATTTTGAATTTTCCAGCCTTTGTGCTGCCTAAAAAGAATTTCTCCGCTTGCTTCTCCTGAAGACAAAGTCCCTGATAATTTGAAACGTCTCAAATAGCGTTCTATCGGTTTTAGATAGGAAATCCATCCAACTATTCCAATGTTATTGCATTCCCTCAGTTTACCTACGGGTGAGTATTCGCTAGCATTTCTTGCTAAGTAAGCCTTGGCATCCGTGTCATCGTAGGTGACCCAATCAAGAAGTTCTAACATTCCAGGTTTCTGAAAGAAAACGCGAGATTTTTCCGATGTGTACACTCGAATTTCAGTGAAATCTTGCAATGCACTGCCATTGAATTTGTAAGAACTTCCTTTCGTTAGTCTGTAAAAGGTTTCACCGTAAGTAGCGTAAACTTTGCTAAATACAAAGTAGTGCAGCTGCTTCAGATCCTTAAGTGCTTTTAAGGGTAGTATTACTAACGGAGCTGAAATTTCAGAGATATTCTCGCCTTTATAGAGGATGCCAATTACCATAGCACTCAAAAGCATTGATCCGCCAACCCAATACTGCCAAGACATTCTTCGTTTGTTAAGCCACATCGGGTCATTCTGCTCCAATATTACATCAAGGCTAGTGAGCGCTAGTCTAAAGAAACTGGTAAAACATAGCTTAACGTCCAAGCACCCAAAGTATAAGATAACAAGCCTAATTCCACAGAAACTTATCAGAATCAAAATCCATGTTGCAACGTCGAAAGCAGAAAATAACCCTCGAACTGAAGGCGACGAAGTAAATGTTTCACCACATGCGAGAAAGGTAAAAATATCGGTTCTTCTAATGAAAGTTAAACCATTCTCCATTACCAAGTGCACTACGGGTTGTAAATGAATCAACCTGGAGTCGCACACCCAGCTTAGCTGATCTTTACTAGAACACTTTTCTATTGGCTTTACGATTGTCAGATTAGGTACCAAAATTTGAAAAGATTCAAACTCCTCAATTGTTTCTCCTTCAAATTTTGATTGAATCGGCGTCTGATCAAGATACACAAGCCACTCGTTTTGAAAAGGAGCATTTATCCTTCGATTCGCTTCTTCAACCTTTTCTATTGTTATACCTGCCTGTTCAACTTCTATAAATTTTCGAATTTTAGCACGTGGATGTAAACCACGAGCACCAATCGAAATTGTAGAAATCGTTCCGTTTTTGTTGCTTCTGACTATTAGCAGTATACTGTTTGGGAGATACATCAAGATACGAGTTACTCCAATGTTCCAAGCTAAACTAGAACAGTTTTCATTTGCTACTAAGATGTGATAAGATTTCCGTGTGAAAGTTAACGTTGAAAGGGTGAAGCGTCCACCCAATTCGAACCCTGAGGAGTAATATTGCTCAGGTATCTGAAGTCCACCAGATTTGAATACCAACAATGGAGTTGGTTGCGTGGGAGGATGGATGTACACATGAGTGTCACATGTACATATTCGCATGCAGATGAGCAGTCTCATCAAAAATGGAAACCCCCAAAAGCGTTTTGTTGCCAGATACGACAAATTTTTTCCTCTTAGAGGAATTCTCTTGTACTGAGATAAAATCCACGGGACGCCATATTGTGTGTTAAGATCTGCGCCTTGATAATTAATCAGATGAATAATACAAGAACTCATTTCGCGCACAATACTACTAACAGCTTCACCTTCCATACTGTGTTCGAGATAATAACCTGGATTAAAACGGTCTCGCAGCAGCCTGCCCAAATCCTAGGTGTAGGTTACAAGAAAGTACGGGTTTAACACCGCTTCCCTTTGGCATAATATGTTGGTCGTTTACATTTTTTTGAATACGGTTACCTGAAACTTATTTTCAAATCAATTAATAAATCACTCCAAAAACTAAGGAACAGAACGGAAATATTTATGAGACGCGTGGGATGAGCTTTGGACCTGCTTTACTAGTTTAGCAAAGATTTCTACCAAACTCGTTTTATGGATGCATTATTCGACGCCTACGGACATTTTACATTAACGGTGATTACAGCCTCGTCGTTGCACACGAAAAATGTTTTCCCCATTTTTATACATTCTTTAGTATTGTTTTATAATTACATAGAATTAGTTTAAAGGGATTTAAAATTTTGTGAACAATAAGAAATATTTTTGTAATTTTGTCTGCATAGTTTGAGAAGTTCAATTAGGTTTCATCAGTAGACATATATGAAAGCTAGATTCTCTTTTTCTCTTCGTTTGTTTGAAACTCTTTCCCAAGACAAAGGATCACGAATGCTCATAATAGCAGAGTCTACATTTTTCTAAACAAAACAATGCCCACATTCATTCAACACCTTTCATTACAGTTTCTATATGAATATCGCATATTCCCTTTTCTTCTGAACTCATTAACTACTTTCCTTTTTACTGGACTTTGCTCTATCACTGTAATTTAAAATTTCTAAATTGCTTCAAAAGGTTAACCGTAAAAATTGAAAATTGAAACCTTGAGATAACAATTTATTATAATAGAGCAATTTTCTTTACCTCGATTCTAAAGAAAAAGCCCACATAAAAATGAAACAACATTAAGCTTTGTACGCCAGAAAGTATTGAATTACCCCCATCAATAGGATGCTAAGTAAGCCGAATATCAGGATGAACCGGATCTTTGTGGATTTTTGAGAAATAAAATAAAAGACACCACTGTCGGTACGGTGCTATTTCATAACATTCGACTCAAGCAAGTAGTTGCTTAAGACGTTGGTTTTCTAATTCTTCTTTGTGCGACCTATGGTACACCCTGTATACTCTGGAATCGAGAGTCACATATTGCAACTGTCGCTAGAGCAGTCAAAAAGCGAATGAAATCTATCCATATAGTCATATCTGTTGAGGCAATTAGGGTAGACAGAAAAACATAACCCAGTTTTTACATTTTCTTACTTCTTGTGATATTAAGTTTCCTGACGGAGTCGAGTCTTAACCATTCCTCCAATATCTGTCCTGTGTCTTTACGGTTTAATGTGCTTATCGCAATTTTGGTGAATTGGATTTGAATTTGGTCAACAGAACCCCTGACGTCTACGTCCACTCTGCTGAAGTATTATTACATTTTATATATCTTTGAGTTGTGAGCTTTAAATTATTTTGAACCCAGCTGGCGTGAAGTCGTAAGCCTGATTAACTACTGCAGATTTTTCGTTCATGTGTTTATCCCCATGAAGCTACTTGATTGCACGAAGTGCAAAATCGCTTATCCAGCTATGATACGTTGGCCTTGTTACTGACTTCACCAACCTTTATAACGTTTTTATCGAAGCTGTCAGACATTATCACTATAGTAAATTCTTTGTTTATTCTGCAGAACAACTTTATAAGGAGTACAAATTGCTAGAGTGTCGGTTTAAAATTTTAGAAGTTAGTTTAGCCTTATCAATAGAGGCAGTACAACTCAACTCAATTCAACTCAAGAATTTATAATGTTTCAATAACAAAGACTGCTACATATTTCCAACATGCTTAATGAAACAGTCGAATTGATGATTATTTTATCGTTGCTGAAAGTATAGTTCTACCTCAGGATGAGGTGTGCCAGCAATCTCGTACAGGATTTTAATGTCTTCGGCTTTTTGATTTGTAGAAACGGAAAATCTTCTCAGCACATTCGCTAGCGTAGCAATGAGAATGATCTCCGCATACTTCTGGCCTGGTAATAATTAAAAAACCACTATTATTTATAATATATGCAGTAGTTGATGGTTGATGCAAAGCAAAGCAATATGTAAGCTCAATTGAGTGTAGAATACAATTGGAAGGAGAAAGTGGTTTTCAAGTGTTATTGCTACTAATGTCAACGCGAGTTTTAATCTCTCGGTCAAGTAGAGCCTTAAGGACGAAAGAGCTGAAACCCGATAAAGGATTACTTACCAATACAATTTCTTGGTCCGGCGGAGAATGGAAGGTGTGTGTATGAACTGATTTTTGAGATATTGGAATCATTAAACCTTTCTGGGTCAAATACTTTTGGATTTGGAAAGAAATCTGGATTCCTATGAATTTCTGGAATAACCAACATCACCGACGACCCTTGAGGAATTATCCGTCCGTCATCTGCATTTGGAGAAAAACATGAGACCATATTTACGTATCAGTTAGGTTCATCACAAAAAGCCATCTAGAAATTGGTTTGTATGAGATCACCCAAAATGATATCCTCCGAAGCAATGCGTCCGATTAATGGAAGAGGCGGATGGATTCGGAGAGCTTCTTTTAAACACATTTTTAAATACTTTAGCTTAGAAAGTTCTTGATACCGAAATCTTCCATCTTCATTTCCTTCTAGGAGAGAGTCGACTTCCTCTTGAGCCTTCTTTTGACAATCGCAGTTCAAAGCCAAGAAAAATAATGTCATGGTGAGCGCAATAGCTGAAGTGTCAGCGCCCTGAAAATGATTAGCATTACTTTAACAGATAAAATTAAGTATGGTGGACACCAGAACTTACAGCTGTAAGGAGAGTTATTAATTGACTGTATTTCCATTTGACTGATTTCTCAAGGTTTTCAGGGCCAAATATTTTATTCACGATTATGGAGGTCTTGAGTTGTGGAAGTAAATCTTTAAATGACATTGTAAACATTCCAATTAAGGTTTTTAATAGTGATACTTTTTTGTATTGAAGTTCATTCAACGTTGAAGGAAGCATTGATTTGGTCCAGATGTGAGGTTATTTTACCTGACATATCCTCATTTTTAGTGCCGTTTGGTTTTCCTTCATTTGCATCCATAGAAGTTGAGATTTCAGCTGTCTACAAACTAATATGTTTTGCAAGAAACACGTTTTTTGAAACTGAAATTTATAGCTTACTGATGATGCAGTAATTGCTCTCAAAATTCTTGAAATGTGAACCATTGGGGTTGTGTATTTATCGCTTGTCCCAAAGAAACGATTTTGTCTTAATGGTTTCATCATTACCTGCTTCATATCGTAGAGGGAACTGAAAGAAATTTAATCATTAAATTAAACACAGATTTAATTTTTGGTGAAAACGAAACCTTTTCAGTCGTTCATCGATGAAATGCAAAATGTCGTCTGTGACGAAGCCTGGGTCTGTAGCTAGAGCTGTTTAATTATAACAAAAATTATCTACTAGCACCAAAATTTCTCGGTGTTTTACGCTCTACGTACTCTTGAATATCGTTGAGATGAAGAAACTTCGAAAGATTGAGAGGCACTCAACTGGATTGTTGCCATGGCTTGAAATCTTGTTTTGCACTAGACTCCAATCGTCCACACATCTTCGGAAACTTTCCTCAAAAAGATTAACATTGAAAATACGATTTAAGATTCTTCTGTCTGACATCCAGGCATCCACTAGAAAAAACAATTAATTAAACAAAAATTATTCTTTTGCAGGAAGTTATTTTACTCACCATGTGTTGACACGATATTTTGTCTTCCAAATACAACTCTCACTGAGTAGTCATACACAAAGTTCTTCTCCAGGTGTTTGCGTGAGCCTAAAAGGACCTTAACATATTTCTGTGGTTAATGACTTAATCATAACGTAATCTAAGGCTTACTCTAGGATTACCTTTAATAAACTTGGGTCGGCCGTAATCAAAGTTGGTTTTCTCATTAACCACATTTTCCAATTCAATCCGTATTTCTTGAAATTTTTTTCAAATGTTCCATCAAATTCTATTAATATAAAGTAAATCGTAGTAATTGCTATTAAAAATTTATGAGAGGCATAAATCAGAGCGTCGTTGTAATTTCAACAGGATTTGATTTGACATACTTGATGGATGGCCGAGAAAGAGAAGAGCATTCCCAACTAAAGGCCAATTGGGCCTTGGGCCTGGAAATTGTGACAACCATTTATATTTCTTTATCCTCAAGAAATGATCAAGAAACAATGCGATTACTGTTGATACAAAAAGAAGAGCAGTAATAAACATTTTATAAAAATTCGACGGGGATTTACTAAGGGATACTGGACTCTAGAATGGAACGTGTAGATGGGTGGTAGCCTGGACGTTTCCTGACTCTTGACCAAGGCAAAGTGAATCATTTTCAAAGGATCAAAGGTATTTATAAGCAAACAGGACAAGCTCGTGAGGAAAAATTGAATGATGGAGGAATATTTCGTTAGGTTTCCACGAGCTTAAAGGTGGGTGTTGGACGAAATCAGTAAAAAAAATACTAGGGTTTATGTAAGGAATTCTGGAAATAAGTGTAGGTTAGCTTTTGCTTTAATAGTATTTTATTCAATAGTAGACTTAATGTCTTCAATTAGCACACAATTTTCGTCGAGATTAATTCAGGATGGTTAATATCTGCCTTTTCCTCGTCTGCATCTCCGTCACTGTTCCCTTTTCTTGTCAGCCACTGATTTGAAAAATAAATCATTAACCCGACTTTTGTCCTTTTAATTTTTGTGGTCAAAAGATAATTACGTTCTTGAATATAATAGTAAACAATTATCTTCGAGACAATACTTAATAATTATTGAACCTAAAATATTCCTTGAAGTATTCTAGATGTGGTAGTTATGAAATGATGTAATTTCTTCCAAAATCCAATTATGAGGTGCGTAAGTTAATTTACTGGAAGGCCCGGGTAATTCACATCACGAGGAGCAAATTACTGTTTGTGCAATTAATGCAAATCCAAGAACAAGACGAGCAATAATACCACCCAAGTTTTGACGCTTATTATAAGAAATCATTCCAGTTGAACCTCATTAAGCTGTGATACTGGAATTGCTTGGTGCATGAGAGTCTCTTATAAATATGATCTTCGTTATGTTCTTTACAATTGGATGTGTGTTCCGCAAGAATAGTTTTGTAAACCTTGGCAAATTGAATGACTTCTCTTTATTTATTGTTTAGTATAAAATACGATACGTATACAGGGTGTCCTGTAAAGCGCGCAACTCCGAGTACTGAGCCTTTTCATAATATTAGGCTTTTGTAAGTGGTTGCTAAAGCCAACCATATTTACAAATTTTGAACTCTCGGTACCTTCGTTGCGCGACTTCCAGGACACCCTGTAAATACATCAATGTAAACTAAACAAACAAATCGCGTTGAAGCAACTTTAAAATAACACATAACTTCTGAAAAGCTTTGAACTTGGGTCCGCCTCTCTAATGAAGGATTAATTACGACTTATAATGATTCTAGTGACATACGGAAGTACCCTGAGTAATCGTAATGAGTTAATGTGTACTGCAGATGTATGTCATGAGCGATGATGAAGGTTAAGGTAGAACAATATGTAAGCTATTTAAGCGAGGAAGATGAACTAATAAATACAGTTAGAATGAGACAGTCGTCAGCTGCTGCTTTGAGGATGAGAATTCGTAGAATTGGTCGATGAATTCATAAATGTAATGAAGCTTACAAACCACATAATTATAAAAGCACTGCATTTTGTAATACATCTCTTTTTTGCAAGATTTAATTTAAAATACATAATATTTAAAAACATACATTAATTGTAAGTTTGTATATCCCGTTGAAACAACTTTTAAATAATAAATGACTTCTGGATTGATTGTCCCTTCTGGTCTGGCTCTCTATTGAAGGATTTATTAAAACTTGGCAATATTTTGTTTGGCAAATCCTGTCCGTGCTGCTTAAAACAAGATTTGTCTAATCTCTCTCTCTAATTTCAGCTACTCGTGTAAGACAGGTATTAATATAACTGGGCGATGAATTCATTATGAACTTGGAAATATTATTCCACACACCAATCATACTGAGAAACTAGCAGAGATCCACATTACGACACACAAGTGCAATAAAGTGCAAAAATTGATGAGCAGAAAGAATTGAACCAGTTTTCCTCGTTGAGAAGGAAGTTGATTACAATACGAAATAGCCAGCAAATGTAATGGGGCATAATCACTAGTCTCAAATGTTTACCTTTTACACGCTCTCGGTCAAATCTGCGAGACTTAATGAATGTTCCTCAACAGATCAGATAAGATGTAACGTTTGGATTTTGGATACCTATGGCACGTGTCATTGGATTTGATCTCGTTTGATTACACAAGTGACTTAAATGAGCTTCAGATAAATATTTCTTGAGGGTGAGTCTTAGCTTACTTCAGCTTGAGTATGATAATTAAAAGCTTGAACTCATGAGATCATTTTAATACGCAACTTAAGGGTCTTCAACGGCAAATAAACACCGTCAACTAACAACAAAAATTATCATTCCAGATAAAAAGGGCATACATAATAATATTATTTCATTTTTTGGTGTGTCCCAGCACTTCAAGTCTCAAGTGGTTTAGTTACTGTTGGAGTATAGGTCCGTTTTGGGTACCAAAATACATAGAGAAAACTTACAAAGCTAAATGCTAGAAAAATACCACAGACCACAAAAATGGGAATGAGGTTCATTAAGTAAACGAAGCCATCCAATGATCTGGACGAACCTCCTCTTCCAAGTATAAGTGACCGGTTTTCCTGGAGGGAATTCCAAAAGGCTTCAAATCCAAATTGAGATAGTTTTTTCAGGAATTCTAACATTTTCTTTCTATCAAAATGTATGTAGATAGTGTACAAATATTCTTCCGGGAATGTTTTTATCGTTGTGTCACAAATGTTGTGTTTGTAGTTCAATGAAATGTAATTTTTCATTGATAAAATTTCAGCTCTTTTGGACGGAAAGACCAAGCATAGTTTTTCTTCGGCTTTTCCTAATGCTTCTGCCATGTCTTGTTGTTTAAAGGTGTATAATATCGCCAAAGTCCTGACATCAAATTTCCTGCTCCGCGATTTGAAGTAGTTTTCGAGCATTTTCTCTGCGTCACTTATAGCTGTATCGTCCATGTCTGTTAAAATCTGTGGGCTCTTAAATGGAAATGCCATAGTATATCCTTCATTACTCAAATCTACAATATCAAAGAACCTGCTAGGTTCAGGCTTAACAATCAATTCGCTTGTGACTTCGTTTCTGTAAAGATTGTTTAAAATCGTAAATGAAAAGCTCAAAGTAACATAAAACATAACATAACACATTTTTCCTGCAAGTTTCTTGGCCTAGGATAATACTTATCACGTCTTGGAGTGAAATCATAATTCTTACTAACTTGTGCTTAAGATGTTTGTTTCGCATCAAAATACTTAAAGTTATAACGCTTGGAAGAAATGCGAGTCCTAGAAAACCCCAAATATCTTCTCGTAATGGCCTATAAAGGGCAGAAAACCAAACCTTGTTTCTTTCCACATCGTAAAGGCAGTAGAACGTTGTCAAAATGTGGCCCATGCTTATTTCTATCTGGTTTGCCTGGTGGTAGTGAGACCCTAAAACATGATTAGTAAGTCTGATGTAATTATCTGTCGGCACAAGATTTTGGAAAATACTTTGAAAATATAAGGTCGTATTTAAATGGAAAGTCGATTCAATAAATTTCGGGCATAAGGGATGTCTATCATAGAAACCTAGTATACTTCTCGAGCTTGGTAATGGACTATCAACAGCTGAAAGACAGTTATCTTGTAGCAATACAATAGTTGGGCGTGCAAATTTATCTGTTATTTCTTCCGAATATCTCAAACCACCTTTCCAAGCCCTAACAATATCAACTTCCGTGGTTTCATACAATGAATTCAGAAAAATGGGGTGAAACATGTAAGGAGAATTAAGAAGGTGACTAAAAACGTACAAAAGAGTAACATTGAAGTTTAAGAACGAAGTTGGAACAAAGAAGTCTTGACCTATTCGCACGATAATAAATAAATTGTTTGGCGGGCCTAATACAGTCAGTTGAGTTTCTGACATGAAGTTTGTTAGGCTTGCCTTATCTGGTCTGTCATCTGTGTCAAGTATTAGGGTTAAACTACACAGTTGCTTCGAAGGAAACCAAACGGTTGTTACATTGGAATACTCCCACATTTCTAGTATCCACTCAAAGTTATCTGAGTTGAGCTGGACCAAATTTGTCACAAAGTCACTGGCAACTTCAGTTTTGGATAGGGCCTTTACTCTAGCGGAACATACAAGCATCTTCTCTAGTACAGGTAAACGGTAGTCACACTCACACCCCTGCATGAGCACTCTTAGCGTTACTAAGTAAACAAAAATTTCCCTCATGCTTGCTTGAATTTCAGTATGGTGTGACAGTTTAAGAATTTACTCACTAAATGTCAGTAATGTTTCAAGCAAGGATTTGTCTTCAAAATTTTGAGTGTCTCCAAACCTTCCTACTGCATGAGTTTCTTAAGCCGAATAATATGAAATGATTCCTCATTTACTTTAGAGATAAATTCTGCAACTTTAATACATGGTTGACATTATATCACTCTACTCAGGATTCCAATTCCTTTTGACGTCATCGATAGATGTATAAGAAAGCGAAGCCTAGGTTAGAATATTAAAAGATAGACACATTAGTTTGATTGGATATCCCTAGGAACACATTAAATTGATTGCCTGGTAAATATGACTATGATTGGAAAACCATAAAGAGCCTCTTCGTTCCACTTAAACATATATTCCCTTATCCTTTTGTCAGTTAAGCAGCATTTTTTATTTATCAAAGCTCTCAAACCTTTGGCGTCATTTTGTTTCGCTAAGCAAAGAAATTAATAAGAATAAATGCTTTGCATTAGTAATTAAGGCAATCACTCAGAGCTTTTGTTAGATTGGGAAGTTAAGGTAAGACTAAGTGTGACTTCTAAATATTCAACATAGATTGGGATAAATATTAGTAGGAATAAAATCAACTCAGTAAATCGTAATTTTGTGTCAAATTTATCCAGCGCAGCATTTAAAAAAATCAAAAGGACTGAAGCCTTACCACCTTAACTTGATTAAAATTGCGGGATCTGCTGCTTATCTGTGAGCATTTGTATTTCTTTTGCATAATATCTTAGAGCCTGTTAACGTCTGATAGCTGCTGCAATCCGTAATGAAGATAATTAAACAAATTTTCTTATTGTGTTTAATTTTACCTGTGTCGGTACCAGCAATCGCAACAAAAAACTTTGAAATACTCACAATGAATTATCAAGCTGATATAACAATACATCTTAGCGTTTTGTTCTCGGAAAGTAGAAGCCTTCAGATTTACAACGAAATTATAATAACAAATCGTTTAAAATTTACATGGATTCTCCAAGCTCAACATTTTTTCACAAAGACGGAGCAGTCATTAAAATTTTGCAAAAGATCTATTGCGATTCTAGTAGATTCTGAGATGTACGGATCGTCTGATCTACTCTACAGATATATAAATGACATTCAAAGTTATGCTCACCATAAAAGGTTAAGTTTCTCATCCTTGATCATAGTCAATGGACATTACGCTTCCCTGAATATTTACGAAGGGATTATGCCTACCCGAATATTTATGCATATTGTCGATGGATATTGTACTTCCCAAGGATTCAACAGCTTTCCTAACTCGGTTTACTTTCCAGCCTACCGTTATCAAATGTGGTGCAAAAATTTAGCCGCAGAAGATCTTTTTACTACTACGCTCAATTCGGAATTGAGAAAAAGTTTAGAGCGTTTAAGCTTTCATTTTGAAGGCGAGATGATTGACACCACATCACTTGTTTACTATGAGGAATGCTTGAAGTTATCGTGGAATCGTCGCCTAATTAATTGCTCAACAGACATATATTTCCTTTTGGTGATGGAGAGGCAACTGAATGTTTCATTTATCTACACCACAGATAGAGGTAATTACATCTTCAGGTTTTTTGTACGAAGTAAAAGTGATTTGGAGTACCTTCAGCATACAGATTTGAATAAGATTTTTCTGGATGAAATGACATACATTGGATTCACAACCTGCTACTCAACGAGGGACTTCTATGGCTCCGGGTATCTTTTGACAGATTGGGATTTCGATGTCCTGCTGTGTTTTGTTTCACTTTTTACTCTTTGGATTGGATTGCATGCTGCGTCATACGTACTTACAAGATTTAGTCAAAGAATGCAACATGTTTGGGTTTGCAGGTATTCGGTGTATTTACTGTGGAAATTGCGAAGTTCAAAGCTGACCAAAACGACTTACAAAAGAATTGTAGCTTTGTTTATTTGTAGTCTAATTTGTACATCACTCCTAAATATTCAGAGCAAAAACGCAGCAAATATACTAAATATTTTGGGGATCATTTACTGGGACCAGAAAACATCTTTAACTGAGCTTATTGCTTCTGGACACCGAGTTATCAGCTTTACTGACAGTCGAATTCTTTACACGTGGACAGAAGAAGAAATTGAAGTTGTCAAATATTTGAACCGTTCGGGAATAAATAAACCTCCGAAATATGAGCACCGGAAAATGACCCATTTACACACTAATGTTCTGTGTGAATTGGCGGGCAACAATTTAATTCCCACGCTGCTTAACTGGGTACATGACAGAAAAAAGGTAACTGAATTCAATTTGGTTCTGCAGACATTCTGTCCTCAACTCAGGTGTTTCGAGTTGAGTGAAAGATTGAAGTCGATGCCGTTGTACATGAAACTTAAAACGCCTTTGTTTGAGGATCAACTTAGGTTACTATCCACCCTGTATGAATCAGGAGTTTTTCCTCTAATAAATAAATTAGGAAGACATATTCAGCTTCTTCTATCACTCCGTACTAAGAGGCAAATGTCACCTGCAGTTTTTACAAACATTTCTCTGAAGTTCTTCGACAATCATTTTATGTGTTTTTTCAGTGTCCTTTATTCCATCGCGACTCTGACATTCATTCTTGAAGGTGGATCACTAAGAATAGGTTTGACTGCATCTGGTTACAGAATTGACTCGTGATAATGGTCAACATACGAATCTTTGTACGTAAAGGTTAATTTGTATGAGTTTAATTACAAAGTAACGGAATAGTAATATTTATATTGCGACAAAATAATGTTGGTGACAGTTTGCGAAAAAATTATTAATTGGCTCCTATCATGCGATACTTTCCAACAACGTTCACTTTATCCTTATGTTTTTCTAACAATGCGCCAACCAATCGTGTTTGAGAGCTACACAAAAATCCTTGGGTTTATTAAATCTACTAAAAAATTGCATGAAAAAATATGAAAATTTCAGTGGCTGATGGTTTAAATTTTTTTCAACAACGAGCAAGTCTAATTCTCTGGTTACTCCGTCGTAGGTTTAGATGAGGCCAGACTCCGTGATTTCTTCAATAGGAGTCACATTTACATCGACAATTTAAACGTTCTCCTGGTCCATTACTTCGTAGTAGATTTGTTCCAGGGAAGGCTGCTTGGTTCCAAATGGGTAAGAGGGATTGAGTGGGACTACAAGATCCCTCTTTGTTTTGTTGGTGATTCGGGGTCGATTTCGTTGGGCCCAGAAGGCGTAGACTTCGGCGTTGATCTCCTTTGAGAATTGATGGCCTAGGAAGTTGCCCAGTCGGAAGGAAAATCCACCTTCGTTCCACAGCTTCTCGTACGTCGCTTGTCTTTCAGAGGTAGACGTCTCTGTCCCCAATTGTTTTATGAAGTCCATTAAAAGTCCAGTGAAAGTTGTGCGCGTCATAGCCAATAGCGTGGGAAAGTCTGTTTTACCCGGGTATTTGGGACTGGGAATGGTGGGTTGTCTCATTGGAATGGCGGTGATGGGAGTTCGTTGGAAAACGGTGTGTTTGGAAGCAATTGGACCGACTTCCTGGATGACCTGCACTCCACTCATTACAGTTCCAATCACACCCATCCGCCTCCCTTTGATTTCCACCTGGAAACGCAGGAAGAAGATGCGATAAATTTGATTCTGCTGAAGGAAATGAGCTGTTTCCATAATAATTCATGTCTCACTTGTGAATCCTTCGGCCACTGGGAAGTGTGGTAAACTTCTCCCTTGAAAGTGTCCATTCCTTAAATCTCCGAAATGTACGCCTTGTTAACAGATCCCGTGCAAACAAAGAGGAATCAACATTTCCACGTGTCTCCAGTGGAAGACTTGACTTCCCACAAATATTCCTGTTCTTTTAACTCGAGTGTTGAACTGGAAGTCTTTCTTGAGGTCTTAATTACTCTCAACGTGTTCGAAGCACCTGACCACTTCCTTACTTCCAGGGAACCTTTGTGAATACTCAAGGTCTTTGAAGAGTTCTGGGTTGGTGAATTGGTAGATGAAGAAATCGGAGTCCGTTCGAGCACCCGGGTAGTTGTTCCAGTACCAAACTCCTCCGATATCCGCTCCGGCTTCCACTCTCTTCACGCTGAATCCGTGGGATCGGAGTGAGTGGAGGAGGTGGAGACCTACGAAACCAACGCGTCCAAAGGAGAATGCATTTCTTCTGGAGTTAAAGACGCCTTTTATACTAATTCGTTTATACTAACTTGTTCAGGGCCTAGTTGGACCATTTTTTGACTGATTAAGTTTGGGATGATGGATGATCCATCCATTTTCTGAATAGATTTTACCGATTAATGCAATGAAATAGATTAATTAAAAAGGGCTTATAGGAGTACGTAAGGTGTGCGTCTGTCCGTCGTTCCGTCCGTCCGGATGTGTCCAGGATTGCTCAAAAAC